>PTEX01000008.1:1609477-1732729 GCA_003342815.1 Eudromia elegans | reverse complement strand
CGAGTGGCCGTCGTGGCCAAGACGACGCGCTACGAGTTCGAGCAGCAGCGGTACCGCTACGCCGGCCTCTCCGAGGAGGACCTCAAGCAGCTGGTGAGCGGGCGCTGGGCCCGCGGGGACGCGTCCCGGGGCCCCGCGGCCGGGCCGGGAGAGGAGGGCGCGGCGGCCCCGGAGCGAGGGGGCGCGGCCGTTGAGCAGCCGTTGGCCATTGAGCAGCCGCTGAGGAACCGTTGGCCCCGCCGCGCCGGGCGCGTCCGCTCTGTCCTGCCGGGGGCTCCGCGGCCCTTGGGAAGCGCCGCGCAGCCCCTCGCGGCCCCGTGGGCTCCTACAGAGGCAGCGGGCGGCGCAGCAGACAGCCCTTTTACTGCCCTACTGGAAACTCTCGAGAGGCCTATGCGCAAGTGTGTTTTGGTTTTATTTTGTGAGAGGCTTCGGCAGGCAGCCTCTCATTGTCAGTTCTAGTTCTTACCAGGGTCTTGCCCTGTTCCTTCTTCCTTTACTGTGTCCCTTCACCTTGCTTTCTCACTTCATTCTATTTTTTATTTTTTTCTCTAGCAATGCTTCCACCTGAGCAACTGAATCTTCCATCCACATGTTGCCCTGCAGCTCTCATTACTCTTTTTGTTGGTCTTTACAGAACATACAATTCTGAAACAGGTGGTTGTCCCATTAGTAATAATAGCGCAGGAAGAAAAGCCCCCTCAGCCTTGCTATGTACCGCCGGTACCCCCAGCATCCCTGTCTCGGTGTGTGCCAGGCTCTGTGCCCCAGCACCGTCTCCTGCTTGCGCTATGGCCACCTCTTTCCCTCCCCTCCATCAGGTGCTCCTGTGTCCTTCACCACCAGCCTCGTTGCAGGAATAACCTGCTGTGGTAGCTTCAGCTGCCAGCGGTCTCTGCAGAGCAGATCTTTGAGGCTGTCTAGATTTTGGTGCGTGTACAGCAGGGAGATGTTTTAGACCCCCATTTATTTGCTAGCTTTTGGGTGAGACTTGCAGATGGATTTAATGTTGGGAGCACAGCTTGCAGGAACTAGAATGAAAATTTATGCTATTTGAAGTTTGCTATTTACTCTCTTTTTTTCCAAAGCTGCTGTTCTTTCAAAACAGGAGTTTGGTATGTTTTCTAAAGCTTTTGAAGTATTTGAATGTCATATTTCATCAAGTTTAACACAGAAACTTACCAGCCTGTGTTCCTACTGTCTCTTATGTATCACTTAGTGTTTTTGAGTTGACCCTATTTATTTTTTGTATAGTGGCTTTGGGAAAAGCACCTTTTCTTACAGCTTGTCTGCAAGCCTGTTGTTCTGTCTGTACTTCGGTTTCTAATGAAGAAGCATTTCTTAGAGTTATAGAGAATTGAATTGTCTGCAGAAACAGGCAAAACAAGTAGACTGTTCACTCTTTCTTGGTTGCTTGGAGCAGGTAAGACTGTGGCAGCAAGTCACTTAATGGACTTTAAACATCTCTAAAGATTCCCTTGATTGAATGTTTGGGTAGCAGCAGTTTGTGGTAATTATAGAAAAGCTGTAGGGTTTGTCTTCGTGGAGCAACTTAGAGATATAAGGTAATTTTTTTAGTATTGGTGTTTTTATTTTAGATCAACTGCCCTTTTTTCTGATTCAGCCTTCCTCTCAAAATGCCCTCATCTGAGAAGTTACAGCAATAAAACTAATAATGTCTGCAGGTAGACAAAGTCTAATTTGCCTAAGTAGGTATTTTGCAATATTATTTTAGGGTCTTGCCACGTGGAATGGAAAATGAACATGTACAGGAAAAGACTGTAAATATTTCCCAAAATAAAATGCTCAAAATAATACAGGAAGAATTAAGAATTCCTGTCTTTGAGAATTAAGATAGGGAAGAGAAATCCTGTTTGTTGTTGTTGTTTGTTGTTTTGATTTTTTTTTAGCTGACCTGTAGACATTTCCTTTTTGTAGACATGTAGACATTATCCTCTGACTTGTCTCAGATTTTTTTTTTTTTTTTCCTTGAGCTCTGTGAGCTAATGACAGTCATGGCAAATAGGTTGGGTAAGGATTCATAAGCTTCTAAAGAAGCTAATATTTATAGCACAGCATCAAAACACTTGCAGGTATATCACTATTTTTTAAACAGTATTATTTATTACACTCTCTATTTGAATTTGGATGCTGGAGCATCCTTCTTTGTGCCTTTCTAATTTTTTTGTTGTTGCAAAAGAAAGTGTAAATTCAGAGTTTTTTCTGGGAATGTGCCATGTAATAAATGTGGACTGGAATCCAGAAGGTATTGCAAATACTTAACTTGATCTTTTTGCAATTTTCCATTTTTTTTTCACCCAGAAAGCAAAGCTTTCAACTTCAGGAAGTGTTTCAAGGAAAGACACTGGTATTCCTGGAGATTCTGTTTCCCTTGTCTTCCCAAGCACTTTGAGAATATTGTATATCTGTATATTTTTTCACGTAACTGTTTAGAATACTATTTCCCCTCCTATTCCCTAGGTAGTATAAATCTTCTGTAGTCTTCTGAACATCTTCTGTAATCTTTATTTTGAACTGCGTATGTGCCTTAGAAATTTTGAATTGAAGTAGTTCAGTCTAATGTTGCGGCAAAGACTCTAGTAGTGAATTAATCTCTTACCTTCTTTATTACCAAATACGATCACTTATTAGTCTGAATTCTACACACTCTCCTTCCCCTCTGTGTGGCGTTTTTGGGATAGATCTGGCATAGAATATTTTTTAATTCCCAAGGTGAGCTGTGCTCTGATCCGTGTGTCTACTCTTGTGACTTTAGAAGTTGGGCCTCCAGCTATCCAAAAGAGCTGTGGGCGAGCACTGCTCTTAGCTGTGCAGTGAGCCCATGCTGCTGCTCTGCAGGGTGATGTGGGGTTTATTCTCATGGTCATGAACTGAAGCAGTCATGAATTTGGTGTGGGAGTCATGCAGAAGGGTGGTATGGATAACAAAGTGGGATTTGAGGCTCCTGTGAAAGACTGGCTGAGATGGCAGGTGAGAGTCAAAGTAGCAGTGAAAGCACCTGTAAGAGTTTAACACATCTGTTGAAGCAGATTATGCTGAGAAGGTGGAGGAGGAGGTAGTGACTGTTCTGTTGCAGTGGCTCAAGCTAAATAACTCCTGAGCTTATCTTTGGTGTCACTGTGTAAGGAAGCCTGTGCCAACAGCAAAACATGTTGTTGTGGTCCTTCACAGATCTTCAGATGTCCAGATACTGGTTGTCTTGAATGTAAAAATTAAACTTTAAGGCAAAGCTGATGACCAAAATTTGAGAAGCCTTACAAGTTTGGGCTGAATAAATGCATGCAAGTTTTCAGAAAAGAAGTCATGTGCCTCTTTGGGAGTGCCGGGTCAGATGTTAGTATAGGATGCACATTGATGCATGCAGGAAGCTATTTTCTTTCTTTTCATGAGGTTTAAAGTGAATACAGAATTTCTAATACTTGCAGTTACCAGCTGCAAGTTAAATATTAGTCATTCTCATAAGTCTATCCAAATCACAGAATGGTTGGATTTGGAAGGGACCTCTAGAGATCACCTAGTCCAACCCCCTACCTAGGTACACCTGGAGCACGTGGCACAGGGTCACATTCCAAGGAGGCTTGGAAGATTTCCAAAGACAACGACGACTTATTGTTAGGGTGACCCAGAGAGGCTGTTTTTGGAAGCTTTTGGAGTTTTTGGATTGCTAGAATTATCAGCAGTCGGATTTTTTTTCCTTCTCTGAGCTAGTTGTTGGGACAGCATCAGTAGACATCTGGTTTATAAAAAATACTGATTTGGCCAACTAATAATGCCTAAAGGTACAATATGTGCACAAGGAGAACTGTATCCAGGATGTTGCATTTGTAAGAGGTTTCTGCTTTAAAGACCTGTACTCCAACTCCAGCCTGGGTGCCAGTGATCTACAAGATTTGTACTTAGAAAATGTTTCTCAAGTATTTTCAAAACATTTAGTTTATGTATGCAAGCAAAGTGGCATTATGAAAACACATAATTCAACTAAATTAGGTTTTCATTATTCTGGTGATTTCAGGCTGCCCATCTCTGGATGCTTGTTTTATGTGAATTATTACAGCAGATTTCTAGTAGATCTTCCTCTTTTGGAGGCCATGTAAAGAAATTTAACAGAAAAAGGTAGGATTATAGTTGTTTCCTTACTATGGAAAGAACAGTTATCTCAAATTATTAAATTAAAAGCTTACAGAATTCAAAAGACATAGATTAGAGTACATACTTACTGTATAGCAAGATTATGTAAAGCTAAGACTGTTTTCAGAAATAATCCTGAACTACTCCACTGGAATTGTTGAGATGGGTGTAACTATAGTTACAATTATGCAACCACAGTGCATATTTGCTTATTTTTACCTTCAAAATTTTTACCTTCAAAATTGCCTTAGTGCTAGATAATAAAATGGAAGCAACTAAAGAGTATTTATAACACTTTATTTCTGTCTTTCTGTCACCGGAGGAGTCTGGAAAATGATGGAAACATGTAATGCAATCAGTTCCTTTTTCCCTAAGGCTTGTTTTTCCCAATTCATTCAAATATGCTTAATCCTACAAAGCAAATAAATGCAATTTTAGGGCCTGTCAGTGTACTTTTAAGTTAAACTTTAGGAGCTATCTCACTAAACTTCTGATGCAAAGCCAAGAAGTATTTGGAAATATCTTTAATAATATTTTTAAGTACTTAGCCAGTTGTGATTTGTGGTATTTTAATATTAGTGTCCTGCTGAATTAATGAGAATGTAATGATTCAATAGCCTGGGTTGCTGGAATTTAAGAAACCTATTAATGCAGGAAGTAGTTACTGATTTGTTTATAGTTAACACCACGATTTTCTGTATGCTCTATTAGCCTTTGAATTGCAGACCATTCTGTCCATTGCAGCACACTCCTGCTTGTGCAGGGGGCTTGGACAAAGTGAGCCCCAGAGGTCCCTTTTAACCTCTGGGGTTCTGTGATTCAGTTTGAAAGAATAATAGAACTTTAGTAGATGCAAAATTAGAAAACAGGTCACACTTCTACATTCGTTCAAGTATGTAGCTCAAAACTCAAACTCCTACCCCAAAGCACTGGGTTTTTTTGTTTGTTTTGTTTTGTTTTGTTTTTGTTTAAGTGCCAGGAAAATGGTTGCCAGGTTCACTTCACCAAGAAATTACTGAAATCAGCTAATATGGAAATACAGGAATACAAAATATTACCATCTGCAAAACACTTCATAATCACTGCTTTATTATCGATGCAAAGGTATGCATTTGAAAATCTACTATTATATGATGAAAGTGGGTGAAATAATTTTCCTAGTTAAAACATCCACTGGTCTTTGAAGGCATGGAGGATGGCATATTAAACTGTTAGACATGTGGCACAAAGTCAAATTTTTTGGGAAACTTTTGTGCAACTGACAACTGATTTATTAATCAGTAAACTCCAGGGATGACCAGTCTACTAATATTTTTCCTCACCTTCCAGTGAGGTCAGTGTACCTGCCTACAACTGTTACTGTAAGCAAGCACTGCATGACCTGTGTAATTAAAAGCCCAAACTGGGAAGGAAGGGAGGAAGTGGGTGTAGCTTGCAATTTTGCACTAGTTTGACACTGTAAATGTGATTCATATATAAAAAAGGGATATAAAGGACAACTTAAATTTCCCTTGATGCTGATTTTTAATAGGACTTTGTATCTTTGGAAAGCCCCACACTTTGGCCACCTCAGTGAAGATAAGTGATTATTATCGGAGCTGTGCTATAAGCAAGGCTTCTAATTTCACAGAATGGTTGAGGTTGGAAGGGACCTCTGGAGATTGTCTAGCCAAAACCCCTACTCAGGTAGGGTCACATAGACCATGTTGCCCTGAATTGTGTGCAGATGGCTTTGAACATCTTCAGGGATGGAAAGACAGGGTGTATCCTGACTACACAACCTGTTATGGTGGATTTGTGGATTAGGTTTTATATACATATTTAAAACTATTAAATCATCTCAAACCACTGTGTCTGAAGTTTTCCTGTGACCTGGAGCCTCTTAGGCTGACTTAGTAAAGGGTGCAGAGTACCCCTTCTGCTCTAAATTACATGGATCAAATGCTCCTAAAAGGGCTGAGTGTTCCCACATGGGTTAATCCACTAGTACTGAATTCAAATCTCTGCTGAAGCTTGGCCTATTGTTGGCAGGAGTTTGAGCCAGAGGCTTATCATGCAAAGCATCTGTTCACTGGTCCCACCACCTTGTTTTCTCTGGCAAGATTGGGAAGATAACACTGTGTCTTCAGTATTTCTAGTGCAAAAATAAGTGAGGGAACACATTTCACCTTTGAGGAGTTATACGTCAAGTAACTTCATCTAGGATCTGCGGTACTTGAGGATCATTAATATAAATACAGCAACTGAAGCTTATATGTGTTCCAGTGAGTCTTTCTGCTTGATTACTATTCTTCAGTTAGCAGTGGTGGTACTATCCTACACTTATAATCCATGATTGTGTCAGATCTAGCCTGGCCACCCATAGTATCAAACTATAAAGCTGAACTCCTCTGTCACTTCCAGCTGTTGCTAGAAGAGCCAATGAAGGTTCTGGTAGCGTTTCGGGGTGCCTGGGACTGTTCTAGTAGACCTCCTTCTAGAGAGGTCTTCCAAACCTTCTGAAATACCTGTAGCTGCAGTTTTCTACTGAAGAAACTAGCTACTTTGTTTCTTACTTTCACCTTTCTCTTTTGCACTTTGCCTTCTGAAATCCAGGAGCTGAATGTAGCTTCAGTACCACCTCATTTATTTGTGGATTATTTGTAATACAAACCAGGAAAGCTTGGTATGTGATTGGAAGTCTTAAATTATCAGCGAGGAGAAATGAGGAACTTAGTCATTGCCTGATTTATGAGGAAAACTAGATTTATTTTAGCAACACAGCAATGTTGATTTAGCATAACTAGATGTAAAGATGGAAAAATTGCATGCTTATAAATATAGTTTCTAAATTACTATAGATTACCAAAGTCCTGAAGATTTTATTACTTAAGTTTTGAGTCAGTGTTCCTTATTTGTCAGGGAAACCAAGAGCTTGTTGTATTTCACCTGTGAGGGTCATAATAGCTTAAAATTCAAACTTCTCTTCTATGTTTAGCTGCTGCTTTCTAAATCCATTGGTTTGGTAGTTCTTCCTGCTGAAAATGGATGGAAACCGATAACTTGGTCGCATTTTTCTGGCTGCTTGGGGTGTGGGTGGCAGTGCGTGACACAATGACATGACTTTTTGGAAATTTGAGAAAATTTGGAAATTTCTAGATCTATGATTTTCTGCTCTGGAAATGTATTTAGTTTAAGTTATTCTCCTGAATGAATAATAGAAAAGTAATTCACCAACCAATTCATTAATCCCAGTGATAGTTTAAGATTTGAAGTTTAATGCTATAAATTCAGGATAAGCCTAGTAATAGCAAAATTAGATATATATTGTTTGGGTGTACATTTTATATAATCTCCAAAATGCACCTAAGAAGAGCTCATTTATCGTAGTGTAGTGAGATTAAAATCTAGAAGATAGAGCCAGAGCAAAGTAGTGAATGGAATGAGATCCGTATTCCCAACAGGACTGTTTACCAGAGAGCATACCCTTATCCAAAGGCTTGAGGCAGCGAAGCTTATTAAAACTTTTGTCTTCTGCCTGTTGTCTAAACCAAGAGTCATAATTCATGCGCATAGACAACTGGGAGTCCTTACTTGGCTATATACTGCTTTAATTTGGTGCTACAAGCTATGTCCCATTTGCAGAGCATTGGTACTTGGTGATCTTACTCTAGAAAAACAGTTTTACTCTTCAAAACATGTGGTATGAGAGTTTACAGAGATGAGAATTCAGATGCAAGATAGGAAGCAATCAAGCAAGTGTCTCATACTTTGAAGACTCCTGAAATTATTTGAAAAATTATTCTTTTATTGAAAGGAAAAATGTGGAAAGATAGGATGAGAGGAGGGTTTTTTCAGTGTTCATTCTTGGTGTTCAATACTGCAGTTTACTAAGAAAAATCCTTAATAGAGCATATTTTGTTCATCTCACTGTATTTTCTAGTGGATACTAGTTCTAGAAGCTTACCTTGCAAGATCCCTGTAATGTTAAAGAGCACTATTGAACTTGCATCTAAATGTCTTTTTTGGCTAATGTGTTCCTCTCTTTTTTATGTGCTAATGCACTTTTAGATACAATAGTGGTCTCCTGTTTATATTCATGTTTATTGTACGCCCTTGCATGCTGTTGAGGTCAGATCAATAGGGCTGCTGCAGTTGTACTTGTTATTGCTTCCCGCTTGCTGTGAACTGTACCTCCAACACTTGGGCACAGAAGCAATGTCTAGTGTATCGTTTCTTGTGCCTCCTGTCCCTACCCTCTGTGTGGCTACAGACCAGCATATTTCCTTTACCTGGACTCCTCTGTTTCCTCTTCTCTTACTGTTCTTTACCAATAACCAATGGAAGAAATTATATACCTATACCAAAGGGCTCAGACCTAAATATTCCCCTTGCCTTGCTTTTTGCAACTTCTTAACACTTCTAAATTCCAAGCATACTCCAATTTGAAGTTCATCAGATCTGTAGGGCTGGCATTTTGTTCCCCAGCCTATATCTGGAAAGAAAATCTTCAGTTTAGCTTATCATAGTCTTAAGTTTTTGTGCTTCGTAGTTTATGTTAGATTCCTTGTATCAATAGACTTAAATGCCCTGTTGCTCTTTGGGTTCTTAAATAACCTAGAATTTGGGAGTTCTTGGAGCTCTAGGAGGATGAGGCTGGAGATGTGCAGACTGCTTTAATTTCCATAGCCTTCTGCAGATGAGCATGATTCAGTAACCCTATAGATAACAGCTTATCCATTTGAGCCCCTAGCTTTTATTTTGTTACCTGCTTATTTTTCTAGAACTGAGTTCAAAGAAGAGACCTCTGTGTGCACAATGGCAGTGCTGTAAGCTGCTCTTAGTGAGAGTGGTGGTATACCATAGAAGCTTATTTCAACCAGTCATCTGGATGCAGGAATTTTATTTAATCTCTCTCTTCTTTTCCCTCTGAAGCTGTTAATGAAATAATTCAACATATCTAAGACAAATGCAAGTTACAAAACGTATTTGGTTATCCAGCAATGAATTATTCATCTCCTTGTTAATAACACCAATGAAATGTTAATTGAAATGAGCTACCTACCACTGAGTCTCATAGCTCGAATGTGTGGAAATGATCATGCAAAGAACCATTGCTCTAAGTTGCTGTTCTGAGATTAAAAAGCTCTCTTAGGTCAAGGTGAAAGGAAAATATGCTGACAAATGAGGCAAATGAGATAATTGCAAGATGGAGATTTCAGTTTTTGTTGTGTGTGGAAGTGATGGAAATATTTTGGAAAACATGCTGTAACAACAGCTTGCTCGTCAGGTGCTTGTTGGCAAGAGTTTTAATCACAGCAGATATTTCTAGAGGAGGTATGAATGAGAGTTGAATTTCGTAGCACATTGTAATGCAGAGGTTGGGCTGTGGATTTCCTGTTGCTTCTGGTAGTAGTGAACTGCTAGGGGACAGGTTTGAACTGCAGGTGGTGATTATCTGCTTCGTTTATCTAAATGGGTCATGTGAGGCTGGCAGCAGACCCAGCCCAGGGCAGTATTGTAGCTCACCCTCGTTTTGGGTACTCTTTTTACTCTCTGCTGATAACCCAGCAGCACCATGCATTGGAACACCTGCACCCAAGCATAGCAAGCCTAGGAGCCCTTTCTGCTGGAGGATTTCCTGATCCTAGCTTTAAGACCAGCTAAAGATGACATTTCTGTCAATATTGATTTTAAACAGATCTTGAGAAGGCCAGAGCTGCAGTTCTAGTGCAGCTAGAGTTGTTCTAGTTCACTAGCTAGAGTGTAAAAAGTTCTACACTTTCATTGTATTTTCTGTAGTTTCTTCGGGTGTGAGTCAGTCTTTACATTTGTTTAATGGTTGGATTTCTTGACATCAGTGAGTGACCTGAGAGATGTTATCTTCCTAAGTCTATATTGGATTGCATGTAACTGAAACCTTCATATCCTGGGCTCTTTTGTTCTCTGCTGTGAAGTTTTGTGCTGTGGCAATCTGTATGGTAATGAGGTTAGATGCGGCCATCTGGTACCACTTGCTCTTGGAAGGATGTGCAACCTTGAGTAAAGAGACACAAATGGATTGCTGGTGGTGCCTGTTCAAAGTTTCTGGTGCAGAACAACTACTTTGCACAAACTCTATACAAACTTTTGTTTCTGCACTGATAAGCACATCTTGAGCTTTTATTGTTTGTAAAAAGAAAACAACATCTGTATAGTTGTAGAATTATTCAGGTTAGAAGGAACCTTAGGAGGCCGTCTAGGCTGCTGCTTGAAGCAAGGTCTCATTCACTGTGGATGTATTAACAACTTTCTAGCTTAAGGGCACCCCTTCCTTTAATACTCCTTTTTTTCTACTTTTAAATCAGGCTTTACCTGCATACAAGCATGTATTTGACAGTGCTATTCCCAAAAGATTAGGTGAAGGTAAAGGATGGAAAGGGATGAACAATGGTGACCGAATATTTCATGTTGCAAAAAATTCACTCTTCAGCTTGAGGATCACTTGTCTGATTGTGTGAATCTTTCCTTATGAATGTTTGCATGGTCTGAAGAAGATGCCAAGTTTAAGTATTTAAATTCTTCTGCTTCCAAGATAGATGATGCTAGAAGGCAAATGATAAATATCGTTTGTTTTGTTCTCGTTTAAAATTTGTTTGGAAAAATCTCCTTTGTATTTTTGGGATCAATATCAAAAACCAGTTGGTGCATGGTCCTTAAGCTCGCATTTGTTCTTTTTCAGTGGTGCAGGGGAAAAATCATTCTTGTATTTGGGCTGCAACAGAAAATTGTCTGCTAGCTACAAGTTGAAGGATAGCGTGCCAGGTGTTTCAAAATGTCTAGGTTTTTGTTTTAATCATCATTCACATTGCTTTTTGCCATCTACAGCACAATGCTTACAACTCTTGAAGGAACTGGCTAACTTAGTGGTTGGGAAGTCTTGGTGTATGACTATAGTATAGTGAATATAACTACATTTTATGTAATTTTGCGTAGAATTTAAATTATTCTGCAAGTTTAGGGGAAAAGAACATCTACAGTAGGATAGAAATCAGTGTGGCCTACTTGCCTGGATGTTCATTTAGGGCTTTCCAAAAAGTTCTACAGCTTTTTTTTTTTTTTTTTTTTTCTGCTGGCAACATAACTAGTTTAATACAAAGTGTGGACTTCAGCTGACTGGTATGTATGCGAGGTAGTAACTAATGGAATATTTACAATGCAAACATATACTTCTATGGAGATAAAATGCATGTGTTTTTTTTGTAGCTTGTGTTTGTATTACCTAAGCGTGACCAGGTAGCAGCGACTAATTACCTAAAAATCACCTTTTATCTTACAGCTTGCTTTGAAGGGCTCTAACTACACTGGTCTCCTGGAGCGACATCACGTTCACACCAAGAACGTGGAGCATGTTGTAGACAGCTTACGGTAAGGCTGGAGGTGTCTGTGACTTTCAGGCACAGCACAAATGCCGGTGGATCATGTTAAGCAATGAAATGAGCTCTGTGTGAAGAATGCTAATGAAATAGGGATACTGAAAGCAGGGTGATGTAGATGGGCAGTAGTTCCTGAAGCCATCTTAATGTGTAATAGCTTTGTGCATTTAACTAACACGCCTTGAAAACAAATGAAAGGACTTGTGTGAGAATCAAATGGTCATAAACTAAATTAATTACCACTGTAATTATCCTTAATTACATGTCAGTTTTTCAGAAGGATGTGACAAGGAACAATATAGGACACATTCAGGCTTTTTCCTGCACTTTCTAGGAACGAGAGGATAGAAGTCCGTCTTGTTAAACGTCGTGAATATAATGAAGAGACAGTTCGGTGGGCAGATGCTGTTATATCAGCAGGAGGTATGACTTTATGATGAGGAAATATTCATTTTGTAACTATCAAAGTTTGCAGTGTGTGAAACATCTGGAGATATGTTCAGTTTGGAAATAAACTGTTGATGCATTTGTCATTAAAAAAAAAGGGAAAAAATGCAAGAATTGTCACCATCTTCTCTTCCTCCAGTATTTGTACCATTAGGTGATTGTTGATGCCTGCTCACTTTGGAAGAACTTAGGATTGTCAGGATTGTGTTGTGCCGGAGAACTTAAGTCAACTAGAATCCTCAACTAAAGAGGATTAAAGATTTGTTATCACATGAATGCATATAGCCCTAAACTCTGTTCTCTGGTTGTAGATGTGTGAAGTAAAACTAGCACCTTTATTTTTTCCTTCCCAATTTTTCCTTTTTTTTTTTTTTTTTTTTTTTTTTTTCTTTCAAACTTATCGCCATGACAGGAATATCTAGTTGGATAGAACAGATAGAAGCAGACAACTTCTGAATAGGCTTTGTAACTGCTCGGAGCTTTTTAAATGGCCAGTAGAGAAATCAACCTGATTCTTTCATCATAACATTGAGTGGCAGCTGTTTAGTCCACTTTATTTTATGCTTCCCTGTTTAGTTTTGTGTTTTTCTGCAAGTTCTGAAATGTGTTCCTGAGATATGATTCATATTCAGAAAAGCAATGATCTTTGCAGCTCCATTCTGCCTTGGCCTTGTCCCCTAGAGTCGACCTTGCTCTTAGCTAGTGTTTGTGATTCTTGGAAATTGTAACAAGGGATGTGTGTTCATACCTGAAGAACCCTAATACACTCATGTAAATTCAGCAGACTCTTCAAAGTTGGAAATTAAAGGGATATGTGAATGTTTCCTCTGTCAGCTTGGCTATAGCAACATCTGACATAGTTGTGAAGTCAGTGACTGGGAAATAGTAATGTCTTAAACAGTACTCTCTAAGTTTTTCAGAACCCTTGTCTTGGTGTAAAGACTGATTTGGTTGCCCTTCTATTTAAGGGACAGGAAACAGACTGCTACATACCTGAAGAAATTATGAATACTTAGATTTCTACTTAAAAAATTCTTTTCTAAGACTATTTCTTCAGTTTTGTATATTTGGAACCAAATAAGACCTTTAAATTATATCTGATAGGAAAAACAATGAAATAGAACTAAAACTACTGTTTTCATGTGATTTACAGTAAGATGAGATACGCTGTTTCTTGTCTCCTGTGGAGATAGGATAGTGTTTATCTAGTCCCCATAGTATTTAGCAAACATTTTCTATTAAAAAAGAATCTCTTACCTGCTCGGAAACTTGCTTCTGCCAATTTCATTTGGATATTTTTTCAATCATTTTGTCATCTTTAATTTGGTTATCACTATCTTGTTTTAAAAAGTTTCAGTAATTTTCCTGTTCCATCTTGTTTTTGTGCAACTTACCTAGTCAATTGTTGACAGAAAGTTTGTAATAACAATGCTTCAATTCATGGGTGATTTTGTTGGGAATGCTAAAATGTTAAGTGAAACTAGCTCTTTATTTTTCTTGCCTTCTTTCTTGTAGGTGATGGTACAATGTTGCTGGCAGCCAGTAAGGTTTTCGATAAGTTTAAACCAGTTATTGGAGTAAATACTGATCCTGAAAGGTAAGATATACAGTTCCTTAAGACATTTAGAAAAGCTGTGTTTCATATCAGATACCATGTATATCTTTTTTTCATGATACTCAATATCAGGTGAAAAGACCTTGAATAGGAAGCATTGGTAGTGTTAGATGAAACTGCTGTCTAAACTGAGAAGTCCTGTTAAACTGAAGTGGCTTTTCTTATCTTCACAAACAACCTTTTTCCCTACAAAATCCAGTAGCAGTAAGCATTGACACTATGGGAATTTATGCAAGCTCCAGAACAAAGTAGCACCCTGTTTGAAAGGAGGGTATCTATACAATTATCTAAGTAGCAGGAATTGTGTGGTGCAGTAGTATAAATAACTGATTGTTAACCACTGTAAAGAATTGTGTAGGTTAAGTAGATATTCCTAGAATGACTTTTCAGAGTGTACTTTCTTGGTCCTGGTCACTCTGTAGCCCAGAACAAGTAGATGCTCTTGGACCAAGGTTTGCAGTATGTCCAAAAGGTTAGTATTTTATAGGATTCTATAGGACTAATAGGATAGGATTGTATTCTGGTTACAAACAGACCTGCAAGGGCCTATTACTTCCCCTCAGGTGGCTTTTTGTCTCCTCTTCTGGCCTTTATGTTGTGTTCTAGTGGTTTATAGAAATAAAGTGAATGTATTACTGCTTTTTTATTACTATTATTATTACAAAAATGCATGCAATGAGTTATCCTGTCTCCTCAGAAGGATGTTTAGAAGTATTGAATAAGCAATAACTTCATGAACTGCTACAGCTGTGTTCACACATAAGTGTAATGGCACTCAGAGCCAGTCAACTTGTATTACTAACCAAAAGCTCCAGACTAGAGATGGCAGTATAAAATAGTGTCTGGAAAATGCAGAGCTCTTTATTATTATTATTAAATTGAGTAGTGCCTAGATATTCAGAAACTTAATTTGTTTATTAAGAAAGTAAATCCTGTTGGAAATGTGATAGGGCTTCAACAAATGTGTAAATTTGCGTGTATGTGTGGTTTGTTTATTTTTTTCTCATCCCTGGTTCCTTCATGTAAACTGTATCATACTTAGAGGACACTGTCTCCTCAGCCAGTCAATGGCATTTAGCTGTCCTCTTATAACTCAGCACCAGTGCATTCACCTAACAATTAGACTGATTTGAGCAGGTGGGTTATTAGCACTGTCTGGTTGGCATAACCTTCAAGTGGATGGCAAGTGAAAACTCCGAATATACCAAAGCTTTGTCTGTTGAGACTTCTAGATTTGGGTTTCTGCTTCTGCTTTCTTCTTCTGTTCCCTATTAATGTAATCTTAGCTGGTGAGAAAGTGATGACAAAAAGGATTTAGTTCTTTCTAGCCCCTACTCCTCTTCCAAAACTTTTCAAATGCTATGAATAGACACTCTATCAGTATCAGGCGTGAATAACAACTGCCTTGAAGTTATCAGGTGTCACTCATGAAAAGGCATCAGTGTTTGGTTTTCTGGCCTGTATGTGAGATTCCTTTAACCTTAGGGATTTCCCTACCTGTCTATTATCACCAACTTATGTGTACATGAATAAAATATTCTTTCTAACTTGGAAGATTTGTAAAATTAAAGCTCTTTGCATAGAACTATGGTGACAGAACTGTATTAGTACAAACATATTTCTACAGTAGCACTAACTTAACAGGAAGCTTCTAAGGGAAATGTGGGAGAAAGCTTATTGTGCCTCACACTTTCCTTGGACCTGAAGAACCTTGTGCTAGGAATAGTAGGAATAATACAGTATCATAAAGGTCAAAAGCCTAGCTTTGCTAACTGAAAGAGTTTTTGGGTTTCTTTTAAAGGGATGAAATTTCAGAAATTGTACTGTCATTTTCATTGTCTTTTCCTTTTTTGCTTCCAGATCAGAAGGCCACTTATGCTTGCCTGTGAGATATACACACTCTTTTCCTGAAGCACTTCATAAGCTTTATCGTGGTGAGTTCAGGTAGGATTCACTGCTTTTTTTAATATTATCAAAGAATTAATGTGCCATTTTTGAGGATGCTAATTAAAATCTTGATGCCTTAAACAGTGAATTCTGTAGATGTGTATCATATTGAAGAATGGATTTGTGTTTGAGAGCAGGATTGGAGTACAAAGCATGAAACTGCTTGCCAGTTTTAGCAGACCTTCAGCAATTGACTTTTTTGAATTACCATGTTTATAATTTGATTGACGTGTATTTCTATATGTGGCATATAGAGGAGGCCTCTAGAAACAGGTTAATACAGGACTTTAAATAACTGAGTGGTTCAGTCTGTTTTTCTAAATGAAAATGTGCTTTTACCTCTATCCTGAGGCTTGGAAAAGAGAAGGTTTAAACTGTCCATCATACTAAGTGTTTAATTAAAAGTTGAAAAATGTTAAAATAGGTAACCTCCTGATACAGTAACTGATCTTACTGTTTTGTTGGATGTTATGTTACATTTTATGTTGCTGTCACTCCTGTTGTTTGTTATGTACCTGAGGCCTTATGAGCTCTAAGCAGGAAGAACTTTTCTAGTTATTGTTCTGGAATAAGCCTGAGTGAAAATCTAATCCTCTAGCAAGGACCTGTTCAGCACAAGGGCCATTCTCTTCTTCCTGGAGTCTGAGTAGCAGTTATATATATAGTTATAAGGCATCATATCCTTTCATTATCTGATTCAAAGCATAGTTAACGTGTGTTCCTTTCGTATCTTGATATTGGTCTGCTTTTCTGCTCACCCGTGCAAGGACTTCAGCACAAAGCCTTTCTGGGTCTGCCTTTGGAAGTCAATACAGTAGGAGAGGACTGGCTCTATCTTTGATATTTTCGAATGGGAGACCTGTATGGTATCCCCAAAAGAGCCCAAGTAGTTCCCTGTCTGTGTTTCCCTCTAGTGTATCAGTTTTCATGCCAAATTTAAGTTGAGGAGAAACTTTGGAACCACCGATGAAGACTGAGCTTCCCCTTCATGTGACTTCCCTTTGTTGTTTTCCGATGTAAAATACTTTGTACTGGTTTGGGTTTCTGAACTTTTTGATCTATTAGAACAAGTTCAGTCACAATCAAAATCAAAACTGTGGTTGAACATGGGTCTCACTGATTATAAACAGTCACCTTTCTCTGTTCTGAAAGTCTCAAAATTGTTAGTCGCAATCAAAGAAGAAATCTGCTACCAGTTTTAGAGAAATTGGAACAATATCTCCTCAAATATCTCCTTAACTCATTGGCAGTGCTGTGTGTGTTTTATGCAGACACGGAGAAGGCAAAACTGAGGAATGAGTTTAGCAGGCAACATAATGGGTTGGGAAAGGAACTCTGAGACAGGTAGAAGACTTGGAAGTTAGGGTGTGAAAGATCAGTTGAAGCTACTGTTTCAGTACTGAGGTAGGGAGTTGACGAGAAATCCACGAGACTTGAGTATTACTTTTATTTTCCTTAAATAACAGAACAAAATAGAAATTGCATGCAATTAATACGTCTTCCAGAACATTTAGACTGGAGTGTTTGTTTCACTGTGAACAGCTGAACACATTTTAAGGTCTGACTTTAAGGAGCTGACAGTTCAGTCCCAGTTCCCCCTGACGACACAGGAAGGAATTAGACTGAAAGAACAGTGGTCTCAAAGGTGGAAGCAGCAGTTCGTAATTCTTAGGGAAGGAACAAGAAATATGACAGGAGAAATGGCTTACGACAAAGCAGTATAAAACCCACTTGGGATGCAGACCGAAAAGATGCAAAGGAAAGTATATTTTAAAGGGAGAGAGGAATCAGGAAAGCTAGCATTGCTCTGAAAAAAAATGATTAAGTGCTAGCTTAATGGGAATATGGTTGTAGAGACTTGAGCTCATGACTTTACCTTTAGCAAGCAGAGATCTGAGTGTGTGAAAGTAAAAGCAAATTATGGACAAGGAATAAAATGGTGTACACATGTAGGAATGGAATTATTCCATACCTTGATTCTTGAAATACAAGTGACCGAGGATAACAAGGATAAGTATCTAAATGCAGTAGCGAAACATCAAAGAAGTTGTAAGCAACAGAGGAAGAAAATGGCAAACAATAGTGCCATTGGAGCCTTGGACTGACTAGTCCCCTTTCACTGGAAACATTATTTTCTCAAGTTCCAGCATTAATCTTTCTAATAAAGAAAATACCAGGGCAGAATAGGAAGAGGATGGGTTTTTGATAACTAGGTGATTTTCAGATTTACTGAGACTAAGGAAAGTGTTTAAGCAAGTGAACAACTGGATGAAACAGAGTTTTTCCAGAATTCCTGAAGGACAAGGAGGTGTCAGTGACCACAAAAGGGGTTGGCTGCCTTCTGCAGGTATGTGGCAGTCACCTTGTTGGTGAAAAGCCCATGTAAACACTTCACTTGCAATCTTGTTTAACAATCAACATCAAAACTTATTAAGAGCAAACAATGTTAGACTATCCATGTTTCTTTTTATGGGAGTAAACACTGAACAGTGTAACACTATCTCATAGCTGTCCTGCTTTTTTATGGGAGTTTAAATTCATCTTAGTGTGAGTACTGTTAGAGGGTTAGTGTAGTGATATCTATGGCAAGGTGTCTGCATAAATTGTACTTGGAGCTAGTTACACTAAAAGTGCATTGAGTGCAGCTCTCCAAGGACATCTCTTGCCTTTGTACCATCCAGGACTTTCCCATCACCAAGATGAAAGAGTGAATAGTTAGTGCACTTTATTAGAGATCAAGGTACTACAAAATTTAAAGAGGCTTAAATTCCAAATAGATTAAGGCATTGAAATAAATGCTTTGTAGTTCAGTCAAGATATGTGCAAAGTTTACTGATTGCGTTTACTGATTACAGTAATCAGATGGGCAAATACACGATGAAAATGACAGGCAGATGTTTCTCAAAAATATCTTGAAATACAGGAGATTAAAAATGAAATGTATGATTTTTTTTCTGCAGTGCTTACACTAACTTACAACTTTGTATAAACACATGTTGTATATAAGGCACAAAGTGATTCTTGGTTAGCACTGGGAGAACTCAAATGGTACGCTATGTGAAGTTTGGGATATTGAAGTTTCAGAAGAGCAACAGCAATAAAGCTGATGGGAAATACCCCTCTTTCTCACCCAAGAAGTCCTAGGAAAGTTGATGCGTTAAGGTGCATGGAAGAGAATTGAGTTTACTCAGTTTAGAAAAGATTAAGTGAAGTTATGGTATATATTTGAAGATTAACCTTACTGTAAGGCAAGCTGTTGTCCCAGTTTAGGAGATAAAGAGAAAGTAGTGATGGATTTCCATCCAGCCTAAATCTTGTGTGCCGTTATTTCAGGAAAAAGTTAATCTAGTCACTGTGACCTAAATGTCAGCAACATGAACTGAGAAGGCTGTGTTCAAAACATTTCATTATGATTTGTTTTCTGAAGCAAAACTGCTACTACTGTTTTGTTTAACATATCTTCTAAATCATAGGAGAAGTGCATTGATTTCTACGAAAAACAAAAATCTAAATAATGTGTCAGCTTAGGAAGAAACAATTTTTATATCATTTGTTTCTTTATTTGAACTTCTCTTTCATAAACCTATCAAATTTGCCAATCTAGGAAATTATTAAAATCACAAGATATTTATCTCCTTTATAGAGAAAGGAATGAATCATAGAATGCTTAAGGTTGGAAGGGACCTGTAGAGGTCATCTAGTCCAACCCCCCGGAACACGCAGTGTCTCCTAGAGCACGTGGCATAGGGTGGTGTCCGGGCGGGTTTTGAAGATCTCCAGAGAAGGAGATTCCACCACCTCTCTGGGCAGCCTGTTCCAGTGCTCTGTCACCCTCACTGTTAAGAAATTCTTTCACAATTTCCTGTGGAACTTTTGGTGCCTCAATTTGTAGCTGTTTCCTCTAGTTCTATCGCTGGCCACCACTGAGAAGAGGCCAGCCCCATCCTCCTCACTCCCTCTCTTGAGGTATTTATACACGTTCATCAGGTCCCCTCTCAGCCTTCTCCAGGCTGAAGAGGCCCAGCTCTCTCAGCCTTTGCTCATAGGGCAGATGTTCCAGGCCCCTAATCATCTTTGTAGCCCTGCGCTGGACTCTCTATAGCAGCTCCATGTCCCTCTTGTACTGGGGAGCCCAGAACTGCACACAGGACTCGAGGTGCAGCCTCACCAGGGCTGAGCAGAGGGGCAGAATCACCTCCCTCGACCTGCTGGAAATGCTCTTCTTAATGCACAGATGATGTAGTCATTCTTCTGGGTGTCTGGAAATATAAGCAAAATACTGGCAAAAAAAAGCATCTATTGTTGTGAAAATGCTGAAGAGTCTTACTCTCAAGTTTTTTGTGGTCAGTCATTAATTCATAAGTTACAATTGTATGCTTAACATGCTGGGATGTTATAGTTGCATAGCGTTTGTAGATCCTTTTGGCCGTTGTCATCTTATTTCATACATACAAAAGTTAGCTAGCAGTTTGGGAAATGTAAAATATTTGCATTTGAGTATACATTTCTAAATTTAAAAGTTTTAGTGAAAGCTGTAAAACTTGAAACCTTACTTGGAAGGTATTTAAACTTTTGATCCTAAAATGCTCTGCTTTGAGAGTGAACCAGTGAAACTCTTCTATCCTCAGGAATTTGATCCTAGCAGACTTTACAATGAGCATTTCAGCTACTCTTCAGCTACTGTTTTCAGCTACTGATACCAATTTCTTTCTCCTTTTTTAGGTGGCAGTGGCGGCAACGAATCCGATTGTATCTTGAAGGAACTGGCATTAACCCTATCCCTGTAGATCTACATGAACAGCAACTAAGCCAGGAGCAGCACAGCAGGGCTCATATAAATGAAAGATTGCAAGATCAAAGTAAGTTGAAGCTTGTAACGAGATTGCAACCACTTTGTCATAACAACTTGACTTAGGAAATCAAGATTTGTAAGAATACAGGAATGTTTGAAGTGTAGTTACTGCCATACATGGCTGATACAGATAGCAAATATTTGAGGAAGAAGAAATGACTCTTCTTAATTCAGACTCCAAGGGTTTGTTTTTAAGGGAATACCTTTAGGTTTTTACGTGCTATTTCTGCGCTGTACGTTTAGAACTAGTCTTTAGTTTTAACAGTTAATTTATAAACTTTTTCCTTTAAGAGTGGTATCTTTTGGAAAAATATTTAAGCTTTTTTAAATAGTGACTTGGTGTTACTGTGGAGATACTGGGTTGCTACATAAACTGTTTACCACTCAGATATTTTTGACTAAAATTGTGTGTATGCATGAGCTCTTTTGCTAAATTTGAGATAGGTTTTCTCCAAGTGTGAGGCTTGCCCGCAAGTGCTAATATACATGTAGATAACTGTAGAAGCAGGTCGTGCTGTTAACTTTTTGTTGGTGAAGGATGGGAAGTCTCAACAAGGAAATGGTACAGCTTAAATACTGCATAAATAGCTTGTAGAATTTATTTGTACATTGAGGCAAATTATTCTAACTTCAAGAGGAGAATTGAATAGGATTAGAGTATTTAATAAATGAGGATTTCTTTCTGGGTAATTCCTAAATAAGAAAATACTTTCATTTGTTTTATTTATGGTGGAATGAAGTTAAGTTTCTGTCTCTGTTTCTATTCCTGGGTTTCCCCACTGAAAAGGGCTTATTCAATGTGAATGTATCCTAAGCCCCTTATTTAGAAGTTACTGCAGTGTGTAATGTAACTCTTTGAAATTTCCCTCCAACTTCTGTTAAGTCACTGTCAGTGAACATCACTACGCTAAAGGAGTGACCACTAACAGAAGAGGAATTCAACCTGTCTGGCTAACCACAAGTTT
This sequence comes from Eudromia elegans, assembly GCA_003342815.1. Taxonomy (NCBI): domain Eukaryota; kingdom Metazoa; phylum Chordata; class Aves; order Tinamiformes; family Tinamidae; genus Eudromia; species Eudromia elegans. The sequence continues at coordinate 1,711,360 of PTEX01000008.1, read as the reverse complement.
GAGGAAAAACAATGTTCGAAAACATGTCATTGTTTTACTAGCCTTGGTTCAAATGCTTGTGTACTCCAGTAAAAGGAGAACTGTATCTATCCTTCCTAGATATAGAAGGAATTGATGGAAAAAAAAAGAGTCCTTGGGAACAATGAACACAGAGAATCAAGGTATAGAATGTGGTCCCAGGCAGCAGACTACACTCTCCAGAGAGTGATGATAATTTTTGAAAATATGAGTTTTGGAATCATGATTTGAAACGGGTGTATTCAATACCTGCAGGATCTGAGATTTCTGGTCCTCACCTTTTGCCAGTGAGAGCACTCAATGAAGTCTTCATTGGGGAATCTCTGTCATCCAGGTATGTTTAATTGCTAACTATGGCAGCAAGGCAGAATTAATCTTTTAATGACATTGCAATGGGCAGCTGGTAACAGGAAGCCTTTTATGTAGACTTTTTATCTTAGTTATTGCATTGCTGCTTGTTTCAAAGTGTATATTTAAAGATTATTTGGTTCAGTGGTAAGAACTGGTGTTTTCCCCCTTCTTGTCTGGCCATTCCTCATTCCATTATTCCTGCCTGCTTTTTTTTAATTTGTTTTACTCCTTTCCTGGAGTTCTTACATAATCCAATACCTTCAATTGCTATCTTTACAGTGGATTAAAGATTTTGGTGATTTTGATATCTGTCTACCTGTCAATTACCTCTTGTCCTGCATCTTTTCCTAAATACAGTAAACTTAACATGACCAAGCTGAAATCCTGGTAACTTGTGCTTTCCCCTTTCTGTCATTAGAGGCAGAGGTAATGACGTCCCTTTGGCTGAACATATCTTATTATATGAAAATATCTAACACTTCCTGCCTGCCTTGTTTTAAGAAACCAGTTTATATGAAAACCTGATACTGCCATCTCCAAAATATCTTTACAACTGTCATTTCTGACCTGAAAGTAATGGAATCTCTGTTAATCAAGCAATATGAAGGATGTGAGGAATGTGACTGGGGCTGTGGGAAAGGAGTTAAAGCAGAATCCTCATTCAGAACTTTTGGCCAAACTTCTACTTGTGTGTGTGTGGGTCTTTTTTTTTTTTTTTTTTTTTTTTTTTTTTTTTTTTTTTTTTTTTTTTTTTTTTTTTTTTTTTTTTTTTTTTTTTTTTTTTTTTTTTTTTTTTNTTTTTTTTTTTTTTTTTTTTTTTTTTTTTTTTTTTTTTATTTATTTTATTTTTAATATCCCTTTCCCTTTTACTCTGTGTCTGTTTCTTTTTTAAGCCTTTAGAGTATAACTTCTTCTTGTGTTTGTACAGTGCCTGGGACACTGTGGTTGCTGCTGGAAACAGTATAAATGTTCCATGAGTGCTTTATCTTCCATCTGGACTGCAGCCTCAGACTGGCAGAAGGAATTAGTCTCAAACAGATACAGATTTTGCTTTCTACTAAATCAAAACTAATTTTATCAAGATGCTAAAAAAAGTTTCTCTGACACATAGTGATAAAAGAAGACAAAGGTGCTCCCCAACACTTTACAATATCCCTCTATTTACCAGAAGTATCTTGTGCTCTTTGGTTCTGCTAGATTTGACAAGCACCAGGGAACACAGTACCTGTAGGAGCAAATTTCTAGTAGCAAAAGTTCTGTTTAATAATAACCTTAGGTGCTTCTAAGGGCTTTTGCTGCATGATGGTTGAGAAAGCAAGGAAATAAAATCGTATCTAGTTTGAAAAAACTGCCTTAAACTGAATCAAGCTGCACATCTGTGTTCCTGATTTGTTTCTATTTTTTTCATCATTCCATATTTTTAAGAACATGCATGCATATTGCTTGGTCGAAAACAATCTAAACCTTTTGATGCCAAATATTCAATAAATATATTCTGCCCAGTCTATGCAGACTGAAGCTCTCATCACCCAAAGCAATTCAATAAGCTCCTTTTGCTAAGAAGGGTGGGACTGTCGTGCTGAACACAGTGAATGTGTTTTTCTGAATGGGCCTCTATTAATCTGAATTCTGTATTTTGTTGTTGGATTAGACATTATAAATGTCAGCAACTGCAGTTCATGAGTAAATGCTGGGGTGTACTGAAACTTTATGGAAGGAGATGTTCTGGTTGGCATAGGCCTCACATTAGTGAAGTAATTGCATGAGACACAAATAATACCATACAAAATGATAGTGGTTTTGCCTGAAAACTTTATTACACTGAGTTTTAGGAAGAATTTGCCCTGGAGAGAAACTAAGTCTACTGACTACAGTCAAGCTAATCTGTTCTTGAAGAATCACAGTGGATTTTTCATAACTGAAGTGATCAAGAATTCAGCTTGAAGCCATGCTATTACTCACTGACGTTGGAATTTTTACCTCTTAGTGTTCCCTGATGTAATTTTATGAGACCCAATCACAGCATAAGCACAGTTTATGCAGTAGTTCAACAATTATGCAAGGAAGGTAATGTATTTGTAGTTTCATTTGTAAGTCCAGCAAACCCTTCTTAAATACAAAGTTATTGCCAGATGAACTGCAGTTTGTTGCACAAAATTTAATGTGAAAAGTTGCTGCAGAAAAACTGCTTAAAAGTTCATGCTGCAAATTATAAAAACTCCCATGAAACAGTGAATCAAAAGTGGTTGCCAAATCAGATGTACACTGTACAAAGCCTGCGAAATTGTCATCCGTATTTGAAACTAGCCCCTCTAAATTTTTATGTGCCTGATAAGGCTGTGTGTTCTGTCTCATTCAGGGAGAACTTTAAGTCCTGCAAACCCAGTTTTAAATTCTCGCTTCATAGGGCCTCCTATTATGAGATATCAGTTGATGATGGTCCATGGGAAAAACAGAAGAGTTCAGGGCTTAATGTATGCACTGGAACAGGATCAAAAGCATGGTAAGTTCATTCCATTGCTTTAACAGAAAAAAATATTTCTGATAAATTAGCTGTTGAATCTATTTTCCTTAAGTCTCTTTCCCATATTGAGGCCCTCTTAGGTGATGGTCAGTGCACGGCACAGCTATGTCCATACATTCTCAGCGTGGATCAAAGCTGCCTCGAGCATTTGAGAAGAGCAGAGCCCTTGCAAGGGTGAAGTGGAGGGGGAGAAGGAACTGAGGGATGGTGACAAACTTGCCTTAGCTGTAACTTTGTGAGATGAAGGAAGTGGGATGCTCTGTATAGAGATGACTGGGGATGATGAGGGAGAGAGATCCTGCTCTGGCTTGCAGAACTTATAAAGGATTGGCTAAAACAAAAAATATTTAGATCTAGCACTTCGGAAAACTTAGAAAATCTCAACTCCCAGAGGAAATGTACTTGGAAACTGTCAGCAGTGTTCTCTGGCACATGTATTGGCCGTTCTCCTTCCAACCCTCTTTTAAACCTGATTGAAAAGGCATAGTTTCTTTGCCAAAGTACTTCCCTAAAATAAAAGGCATGTCTAAGGGGAATTATATTAGCCTAAGCAAAGGGTTAACATTTTTAACTTCAATTTAAACAAACTGCACCACTGTATGTAGATATAAAACTGTAAATTTGAGATGTGAGCGATGTAGAGCGAGAGGCTGTTTCATTTGGAAATCTGACTGTGTTTATCATTTAAAGTTGTACAACAAAACTCTGAATTTATATGGCAGACTAAAAGGGACTAAAACTGAAGTTCTTACTCTTACTGAAATACGAAAATGAATATTCATGCTGTCGCCATGGTTACTGGGTTTTAGTTTTCATTGTACTTCAGAATCTTGTATTTGGTGAACAGAAGTTGGTTGTGAAAGCTGCCAAGGATGAAACTGGCTCATTGCTGGGGCAGCTTGCCTTGTGTTCAGTGTCTTGGGAACACACCACCTCGGCCTAAAGCTGTTCCTGTACGTTTTAGCTGTTACTTATACATTCTCTGCTGAGCAAGCTCAGAAGCCCAGAACCAAATCTCCCAGGATTGTGTATCTTTGGTGCCACAGGCCTGTTTATTGCTGGCTTCTCTAAGGTTACTCGGTGGCTTTGTGACTCTGGTACTTTATGGCGTACTGAACACCCAGCGTTAGGAAGATGTCCGTCCCTAGACAGTGATTGAGGGAGTTTTCTTGGGAGTTAGGTCTCCTCAGCCTGAGAGGAATTTAAATACTCCAAAAGCTTCTTTGAGTGAGTGTGTGTGTGTGTGTGTGTGTGTGTGTGTGTGTGTGTGTTGGTGGGGAGGAGGCATAAAAAGCAGCAAATTAGGAAAATATAACTTTGGATTCTGCATCTCAGTTTCTTCCGAGCCTCCACTTGGGCTTGCCAGGTAGTCAGGAACTGTAAGCAAGGATCAAATTTAGATAAAAATCCTTGCTGTTTTCTGTAGTCTGCTAGGTATGTGGTGGTCACCTGTTGTGTCTTGGTGCTAGTTACTGTAACCCTCGAAGTACCAAACGCAAGATTCCACTGAGAACTGGCGGCTGAGGTTTTTAGTGCTGTGCAAGTGTGTGGCTGGCACTTAAATTTGCTTTGAACTTAGTCAGAAAAAGTAATTGTTCTGTATTGATATTTAGACATATTTCACATTGATGTTTCTGCTGACTTGCCATGTACCCAAATGTAGTAAAACCAAAAAATGTTTAATTGTTTTCTATCAGTATTGTAACTCTTGCACAATTCAAGCGCACATTTTATGGTACACTTACGATACTTGGTCAGTATAAGATTTGTAAAGAGGTGTTGTATCCAGTAAGTTAGAAATAACACAAAGAATTAACTTGCAAGAGGTGGACTGAAGGGATAAAAAAGACATAACCTGTAAAACTGACAGGTTTTTTTTTTTTTTTAATGTAGACTTAAATCAAAAATTGTTTGGTTTTTAAGCCAGGAGAATTTTTAATAGGGAGACTGCATTCCTATCATGCCCTATGTTCCTGAAAGTTTCACTAAATGAATTACAAAAGTTTACCAAACCACAGATAGATTTACAATCCCGTATTTATTTTATTTTATTATTTATTTTATTGTATTTTCTGGTATCAGTGCCCACACTTGATAATGCTGTTTTATTAGTAGTCCTTCCAGAGAGAAATCTAATTCTTACATGTATGGAAGTATTTTTCTCAAATTCTGTTGCTTAGCAGCCTTTTATTTCTTTGTTTAGGTCCTATAATATTAACAAGGTAGCAAATCAAGCTGTTGAAGAGATACTTAAGATTGGTGAGTGAACCATGTGGCACTACTTGCTAAGTTTGTCTGAAGATACTCCTATCTAATTGGGGCTCTCTTTCTTGGCTCAACAGCTGAAAAGCATGGAGGTTTGAATCTGCCATTGAATGCAGAACTAGTGCAAAAAGGTTAGTGAAATTGGTGATTTTTCTTTAAACTATAATGAATTTGACCAGTTAACTTTGTAGTTAATTTGTGTGAGCTCTAATACTAAACACTGTTTTAGTACTCCTGCACTATTAGCTTTTCTTAAAAACACTATTAAGCTTTGTTGAAAATATGCTTTTTAATATGTATAGTTCAATGCTTTCTAAAGAGAAGGCTATTTAACAGCTGTTAAGGCTCAGTGTTACCTCTAAGTAGGGAAAATTCTCCTTTCCTGTAGGAATGGATATTTTTGAGAGTAATATTTTCTGGGAAAAACTAATGGCTGATTTTTCTACTTACAGTAACAAATGATTACAATGACTCCCTGCTCTATAGCCCAGAAGAACCAAAGATGCTTTTCAGTATTCGAGAACCTATCTCAAACAGAGTTTTCTCAAGTAGTCGACAGCGTGGCTTTTCTTCAAAGTAAGTGTTGGCTGTAGCAATTACCGAAGCATTATTTCATTCTGTGTATTTGTTGAAGTGTGAGTAACCTAGGGGTTTCACTTGAAATCTTTCAACTCCCAGCTTATGATGTGAGAGGCCTGAGTATTACTTTCATAGGAACAGGAAAACAGTGTGTAAGTTGTGTTATGCCCTTTTTTATGGTGTTTGATTCATGCACAATCTTACAGGATAAAAGCACTGTGACTGCTTTTGGGTGTGTGCTGTCCCACACAGCACACATTGACAAAGTGGACTAACTTCAGCTCAGAGCCACTGAGGCAATTGGGGGCTGGAATACATGATATGTGAGAGAGAAATATTCATTCTTATTTGAGGTACTTTTTATGTAATTTGCTCTAAGTAAATATAAACACTGTATCTACAGTTATTCTGAAAGTTAACTTCAGAACAATATGACATTTCAATAGTAACGTGAGATGTGACTGAGCTCAATACAAATCTCTAAATTTTGAAATGCTACTTAAATGTATGACTTCTCAAAGATTGTCATTTATTTCTTCAGAAAGGGCTATTTTTGTAACCTACAAAAGGGCAGTTTTGAGTAAGATATCTGGGATTCACGGTATTTAGCAGAAAGCGACTAAATCCTGCCTTCTTAACTAAATGTAGGGAAAGTAATGAAGTGGTCATGGCTGCAAAGACCTGTACTAACATGGTAGTGGATGGGTGTTACTGGATGGTAACTGAATGGTTAATGTGATGCCAGAGCAATTAGCACCCTTAACCTTTGAAATTATGGCCATAGCTACAAGCTCTTATGTTTATGATAAATGGATCCATGAAATGTAAGTCATTAAATAAGAGCTGAATTTAAATTCTGGAGATCAGGATAGTCTCTTTAGCGCAAGGTTTAAATCGGGAATGATCAAGCCCATCCATGTGCAACTGAAGTCTTAACAATTGCTCTTACATCACTACTAGTTTCAATCTAGCAGCATAAAAAAAAATGGTGAGCTCAATATTTAATATTGCTTTTACTGTGCATGTGTTTGAAAGGATAAATGCCAACAATTCAGTGTATTTTCCTTTTAAAGGTAAGTGAAGAATAGCTTTACTCTGGTTTGCCCAGTAGTAGAAGAGCTGCCTTAAGATACATTAGCAGATTTTTTTCTGTTAGCTTTTATTAAGTAGTCAAATTCATTTAGTATTATTGGCATTGTGTTGCCATACCTATTTATGATACTGTCTGGCAAACGTTCCTCAATTTTCACCTTCAATTTTGTTTTCCCTCCTCCAAACGTTTCATGTAACAAAGTAGAATATATTAGTACACAAATTATCTGGAAGTCTCTAGTGTTGATGGTTGAAACTGTGTAATAGTTTAAAATTATACATTAGAACTGTGCTGAATTAATGTAAAATATTTTTCTATAAAAGATGTTAGGCCAATAGGTACTACATGGGATTGTTCCCTTTCCTCAAGAGGCCTAACCAGCGGCTTTCAGTATTGAGTGTTATGAGGGCTGTCCTTGTTGCTTGCCTCGTTGGCAAGCGTGAATCTCCCTTTGACAAGGTCCTTCAGTCTGCCCAAGACTTTGCCCTAACTCCACAGAACAGTGATAATGCAAGAGGATGCTAGTACGTAGTAGCCTGTTGGATTCTTGTGTATGCAAGTGTGCTGAGCAAATAGTGTCTGTGCCTGGGGGATCCTGGGTGACCCACCCATCGAAAGAAATGCCTGAGAAGCAGCCCATGTACCCGAGTAAGTGATGGGTAAAGTTGCTCAAGACTTACACTATTTACTGAGAACTATTTCTTTCTTTCTTGTTCTTTTTTTTTTTTTTTTCCTCCCAGAGTCTGTGTCCGTTCCCGCTGTTGGGATGCGTGTATGGTTATAGATGGAGGAACATCATTTGAGTTTAATGATGGGGCAATAGCTTCAATATTGATTGATACAGAGGATGCACTGTGCACTGTTCTGCTGGAAGAGTGAAGGACCCTAATTCGTCTTCTGTGGAAACAGTTCTGGATCCAGAGAGGGAACTCCTGGAGATAGACAGCATGTCACTTTGCTGCATTAAGTTGGAAGTTAGCTTTTTTTGGATGCAAGAGCATTTGAAAGAAGCTTGAGACCCTTTTCATTCCTTGGGATGGGGAAATCTTAGAAACCTGATACATTTCTTTTACACCAGATGCAAAACAGCTTAAGTATCTGAAGTCTTACTTATAACTTCAGTGAAGATTGACACTTCTAACCTGTAAGGCAAATATGAAAGAGCATCTTTTTAAACTTAGGTAGATGGGTTCAAACATTAAGTCAGTAGCATTAAATATTCAGATGTACAGTTTTTTTTAATAGCAGTCTGGGACTGATGAAACTAAACGCTGTCATACAAATACTTTTGTAGAGAAGTTGACTGTCAAGATTGAGTGACTTGATGCAAGGATGCATAGATTTTGGTAAATTCTGATACTGAACTAACAAAAAAGGAAATATGAAGTTTTTATATGCTTTTCAAAAGTTTTTCGACTTTGTAGTTTTCATATAACTTGCGACAGATCTTTTGGCTCTTCCAATTTTTTTTTCCTACTGTATAGATTTGCATTAAAACTTTTGTCTGGTTTAGTTTCTAGAAGCTCCATTCACATCCTGAATGAATTAGCTCTCACCTTTGCTGTTTGAATAGCAAGAAACTTGAAACCTTATATGTGTTCTTAAGACCTTTACCAGGAATACATTAACTATAAACAGTGAATTAAGTAACATATGCTCCTTCCCTGAGTGGAGTAATTGGTTTGCAGATGTTTAGGCACAGTAGTTTATATAGGTAGCTATCACTAAAAAAGGCCTTAGTAAATGAAATGGTCTGGAATTTCAGCTTCTGAGCTGCTTTATCATGACAGAAGAATGAGATGTGCCAAGTGCTATGGCTGGAGTCTGGGTTGACACTTAAGTGTTGCCCTGTCTTCCAAGTCTGAGTTTTTAACTCCTTCCCCAACCCCTTTTAACTGCTTCCTTCCCCAACCCTATGCTGGATTCTTCAGGTTCAGTTGGTGGCAAATTACAGCTAACTTCATCTGCTTTTAATTGGGTATCAGCTAGATAAACAAGTTTTTAATATAGAGGAAAAAAATAAGTTCTATGATTATAAAAGAGGAAAGTGACTTTTAAATAATATTTTTAGAGAGACTGTGAACTTTGACTGCCTTTGGAAGTTCATGCTGATCAGTGCTTAGAGGAGAGGGCAGAATTTGAGAAAAGGTGTTTTTTTTAACAACTCAAGCTCTTCAAGTACCTGACTTGAAAGAACTTTTTGTTTACTACAGATCAGTTTCCACAAGGCAGTTTTCCTCAAAATACTTCAGAGCGAAGAGGCTTCTGTGACAGATCTTATCAGGTCTGATGGAAGTATTCTGCAGTGGGCCAGTGTATTTATTGCCAATGACAGAAAGGTAAACTGACCTTTTCATAGGTGGAGAAAGTAGACAGCAGGTTTTCCCCTTCCTCTAGTTACATTTTTCTCCAGAACTAACTTTTTCAGAGTTCAGAAGGATTTGGCAAGACTACTGAATTCTAGAAGAATCCGATACTAATGCAACCTTTTCAATAAGCAATCACTGTTTTGTGCATATTTCATCTTCCAAGTGTGCTCGCGATTGAAGTGTGATTTACAATAGTGGCTTGAGTTACCTGGACTGTAACTGTGAAAGGGAAAATCAAAGTACTCTGATATTCTTTAGAAATTCATAAATTCAGGAAACTGCAAAAAAAACCCACCCTCTTCTTGTGTATCTAAAGTAATCTTTAAAATTACTCTAAAGGTAAAGATGTGAAAGACTAATCCTTCTTTAGACAATGGATTGTGCAGAAACTAGAGGATTAGTTATTCCTAATCCATCTGTAACCACAGCAATGATGCTTTATGTGCCTCTGTGCAGTATACTAGACAATATGCTGTCTAAAAAAACAAGCCAGTGAAATGAATTTATTACTTCCTAGGACCTTGCCAGTAGCTGTTAGATCACAGGATTATTTGGGATTAAATATTCACATGTTGAAAGTGTCCTTGAATACCTATGTGGATTAAAATGTATGGCAGAAGTTCTGTTCCCTACTTACTCAGACATGTGTGCGCTGTAATGTTTAAATGGAGACTGAGTAGGGTGTCATCCTCCTAAACCTCTCATTCCTTATTCTGAATGCTGAGACTAAAAGGCAGAGGTTTTTTGTTTGTTTGTTTTTCGAAGACCTATAGACCTCAAGTATGAGCTGATTTAAGGGTTTAGCAAGAAACTTCACCCATAAATTCCTGAACATTTTTTTTAGTGAAATTTAAACACAACCTACTTATGAGTGGCCTCTACTGGTTTTGTGTCAGTAATTGCACTTGTGTGGAAGCATTTACAGGTGAGTGCTTAATTTAAATAACTAGCATGGGTCAGAGATCTATAATAGATAATCAGTAAGCAGGGGTAGCTTTTAATAAAGAACCATGAAATTCTTTTTAAGAATCCTTTATTACAAAGGAATACAGTACAGACAATTTACCTGATATATCACAAGACACTGTCTGACCGTTTGTTTAACACTGATTTAATCTGTCTAGTCTGGCAATCAATTCTGTGTGTCTACCTGCTGGTTAGTGCCAGTCCATGTTTCTGTGTTCTGCTAAAATAAACCTGTCACTGTTGGCTTTTTTAAAGTGGTGTTTATACATTATGTAATAAAATTAAAGCATAATGGATGTTTGAAAGTCTTGTGCCTTAATTTACAATATATAGTATATTCTGCTGCCTTTAACTTGCAGCGCATTTTATTCTGTAAGAGTATCTATGTCTTTGTGCTTTCTCTTTCTGTAGATAAAATTCAGAGAATTATTTAATTTGTCTTTGTGGTACAATTCACTATTCTGTGCCAGGGACTACCCAATATCAAATTTATCAGTTAGGAAAAGGTCAGTGCTGCAGCTTAGGCAGAGGATTTGCATTATGTCTGCATAATTGATAAACCTGCAATACAGATGATGATACTATGCCACCATTTAGTTTTTTATTTCAATAAAAGTTTAAAAGCAGTAAAGACACCCCAATGATGTCTTTACGTGACATAGTTACTAAATATTCATTGTACTTATGATGTCATCCTTTCTACCCTTTATTCTTAAGCCATCCTTGTTTACTGCTTTTAAAAAAAAAAAAATCCCCAAAGCTGGTGTCAGATCCAAAAAAACATTTTCCCCACCACCACCCTGCCTCAATCATTGCAGGTACAGTCTCGTAATTTTATAGGTCTTTATTTAAATGCAAGAGATGTGGTTACATTGTGTTGAAGGAGAAGAATTTACAGCAGTTGTGCTGCCAGCTCAAACTGTCTGGGGTCTTTGTTTTTGTTTAAGTGAAGTAGTAGAATGTCCAGTAGTCTTCAAATTCCTGTCACTTCCCCACTCCAGCTTTCACAGGGGAATTTGGCCATAATTCCTTTCTTGTAAGGAATACAAGCTCTACCCATCTAACTATGCTCACCACAGCTCACCTCAGCTATCCATAAATAAATTTACTACCTGCTTCATGGAACTAGGACAGTGTGTTCACATTGTACCATCAGTTAAAAGATGCAAGTTTTGTGCTAGGAAACCAATCCTTCTGTGTGCTGAAATGCACCGAGCTCATGCAGAAAGATACAGAAAGATACTGAGCTCATGCAGAAAGATGGAGCTAGATCAAAGTTTCATTTGATGGAATTGTCTGTCCCTTTATCCTTAGATTTTGTTTCCCCATCAGTTATTTAGCTTTTCATGCCTGCCCCTTTAATTAAAAGCAGAAAATAACAAAAAAAAACCCCTAAAAACAGTGCTGACAGATACAGAAAGTAGGATGATAGAGCAATTTAAACTATTAGAAAGAAGTGGTGTCCCTCAATAGCACCATAGGATTTCTTCCTTACTCTGTTCTTTCATGCTGCAGTCCTGGGTAGGGTTGTGGTGGTGTTCTGAGATTTAGAACTATATTAGCATTCCCTCCTCCAAGAATTTTTCCATGAATCACAGTGTTACAGTCTTATTCATTAAAGAAAATACGGTATTTTTTCTGTCAAGTTTTACCTGAGAAGAGATAACATTTCCCAGTTCAGACAAAAACTACATTAAGTTTCAGTAACAAAATCTCACAAGACTACACAAAACACTTGAAACCATTTCTAATAAACACAGTAAAAGTAGATGGTGGCTATCATGTTTTACACCTTGCTATCAACCAGGAATACTAAACTAGAAGTTACTTTTGTGGCCTGTGAAAGGTGGCACTGTGAAAGGTGCCTCCTGGCTGCGTCTGCAACTGCTCCTATGCTCTCCTCGTGCTCTCAGTGCCTTCAGCAACAGCTGGAGTCTCTGCAGCCTCTTTTGTCATCGCAAACTGCAGGTAGTGTCTCATACAACTGTACTTTTTAAGAACTTGGATAGGTTTAATATCCTTGTTCAGTTTGAGCTCTGCAAACCCAGACCAAGGCTGTTCCCTACTGAACTTTATTAAGTATGTAGCAGTGCTGCCAGCCTTTAAGAGTAGGAGAATTGGAAGAGTTAACAAGGAAGAAACATGTTAAAGAGCTGTGTTAGAACCTGCAACAGTGGTCAGAGATTGACACAGCTTGATTATGATTGTTTCACAAATATTTTAAAAAGCTGTCCTAGAAAGGGCTTTAAAAAAGAAATCTCTATACTTCTCCCAGCTCATAAGATTTCTAAAAGCTTAAGTTAAAAAAAAAAAAAAAAGAGTAAACACATTTATGAAACTACATTAAGGCATAAGACCAAAGATTAAAGGTACTCCAGCACTCTGTGCTCTCAAAGAGCCTCCCCCAAAGAGCATGTCCATAGCATCCAGTCAATCACACATGATCATAAGCTGCTAGAATTTCTCAATGTCAATTTGCATTTCATGCCCCAAATTTCATGGTTCTTTTTATTGCCAATGGTTGGTCTCGCAATGGCTGTGAAGTGGGAACAATTGATCTTCATGTCAGGAAGTGTTTCCTTGAGAATCTGCAGGGAATTATCAGTCACTATTCCAAATACTTGAAGAGTCTTTAATGAAGGAATTTCACCAAGTTCTCTAAAAACAACAACACAAAGGCAGTAAGTCAGCAAGTGGTTTTGTTTGTTTTTTTGTAATCTGTACCCAGCTTACCTTAAACTAAATTAAACTAAACTTAAGCTAAATTTTTCAAAACAAGGCAAGTAACTACTTGGTATCAGGAAAATAAATTTCATTGCTAAGCCATTCCCTCAAAATAGAAAAGTGGAGAATAAAAATAATGAGCTGTATAAGTATTGTCCTATTTAATGGTCATTGAAATAGGATGTTGAACCGTTCTTGCTCTTCTTTCTTGCACACAATTAAAACAAACCGGCTCTTCCTCTTTCATTTCCCCAGATGTGTTTGGAACAAGTGGAAGGACCCAGATTAAATTTCAACACACAGTACCCAAGCCCCTGGCAACTGTCAATCTCTAATTTGTCCGTTTGTCAGGATGTTTTGATAAGTAGCCAGCCCTGGCTTCTTCACTGCTTAACACTTGCCCAGTAATCACGTGAACTGTGTATGAAAGGATAAGCAACTGGGAGATGAAATCAGAAGGCAAAGATAAAAAGGCACACAAACTATTGCTGTGACACTGTGCCTCAGTAAAGGTTTTTCACATTCTCATTTTGATAGTCCTACTCTTTGGGGGAAAAAAAAAGAATCACTTACATGGTTAATCATTTTTGTAATACTGACATCCTTGCCCAGAGTCCCCAGAAGCTACAACAGCTCAGTCCCACCAAGTAAATAATCTGTTTTATAACTCTTTCAGCTCTGTTACCTAATCCTCTTCCATAGTGCTGTAAAAAAATATTTACTGAGCTATTAGGGCACAATAAGCTTTTCCAGTCTTCCTGCCTTGATCTAAGGGAGATTAAAAATGCAAGAAATGAAAGAAGGAAGACCCTTTGCCTCCAAAAAAACAAACATACTAGAAAAACAGGACTATAAGCATCCCTTCTGACAATTGTTCTTAAACCTCTTCACTACACATTTACTGCGTGCTGAAAATTCCTGCTTCTAGATGAGAGTATTTCTATAAACTTATTTTACTCTGGAGGATCCTTGACGTACTGGAGACCTCCAGCAGGAATAATGCCACTATCCTTGGCCAGATGTAGCATTTCTGCAGCCCCTAACAGTTGTGCGCATGAAACAGTCCTCAGCTGTGCAAGATCTCAACCCCAAAATTCAGCAAGAAAAGGATGACCAAAGAGATGTAAAACAGACCTTGACAATGTTGAGGACTGGGCGTACAGAACCCTCACAAAATTCACTAAGGAGAACTGCCAAGTGGAGTGAAAAACACACCCAGAGCTGGGAGAAAAGAAACAGGAAGGAAGTACAGAGCACAAGGCCGTTTGGAGGAGCTCCACAAGACACATCCACCTACTGTAAAAAGGCTAAACAAAAAAATACTATGGCAATAGGGGATCCTTCATGGGACATTTTTAATGACTCAGGTTGGTTCCCAAGTACATTGCTCCTGTTTACACATCAGCATCTGGTCTAAGAGTGGGAAAACTGCATCCTTCCAGGCTTCATGGTCAGTGAAAACCTGATACTTGAGGACATGGAGTTGCAGACCCAAAACAGGACAGAGACGCACAGCTGTAATAATGAATAGCCTGAAAGCCCCACAAGCAAGTAACTCTAAATCTGAGTTTCAGTGGCAATCCATAACTGATAAAGAGGCATGCAAAAGCACGGAGGGTGCATGCAGACTAGCTATCCAGTGAGTACTACCCACCCTGTTAACTTTTCCAAAGGGAAAAAAAAAAAAAAGAAAAAAAAAAACAAAAACAAACAAACAAAAAAATCTTCCTTTGCTGCATAATTCAGGTATTGAAACATATTTGACCCAGAAGGCTTCGCCCAAAGTTTACACCTCCTCACCTGAGCACCTGAATTACACCCATATGGAGCTGCGTAACAGACACTCATACTAGTCACTGGCAGGACTGGAACCTCCAGCTCAACCTGAGTAATAAATACCTGGAATATAACGCTACCAAGGGAAAACATGATGCAGACTGAGCAGTGAGTTTCAGGCCTACTAACTCACATCACAGAAACCATTTCAGCCTTTGGTTCCAGTCTGGGTTCTGGAAGGGACATACTCTGGTAGTCAAGTTATTTTATCCCTATCCTTTATCCCCAATTCCTCACACCAGTACAATTTTCAAAACAGTACTTGCAATTTTTAAGCCCAAATGAGGTACCTTCTTTATGCACAGTGAATTAAAACCTTTTTAAGATTACTTACACTAAGGCAGCAGGTGATATCTGGTAACATCGGCTAAGACACAGATGCTGCAGGAAGATGAGTTGATGAAAATACTGGAAGCACTCAGGCTTCAACATCACGCTGTCACTGCACACACAAGAGCACATAAATTAGCGGTTGCATTTTAATCACAACATAGCAATAAATTTGGTATTTCCAAAATTTATGCAAAACAGGAAGTCTTCTGTAGGTTTAGCTGAGAAACTATTTCATGTTTGTGTAATCCTACTCATTATGCATTATTGCTCTAGTTAGGCTCTGCAGTAGACAGAAATCCCCTGAATGGAAAGGTTTTATATACTAGCTGCATAAGGTCTCTTACCTTAGATCTAAATGGACAATAGAAGGACATCTTTCCACCAGTGTCTTAACATCTGAAAAGACGTTGCACAGAGTCAGTGCATTTTTCAGTACATGGTTTGTATAGGGCTTGAAACAGTTCTATTTACATTCATTTATAGCTTCTCTACTGGAACCCAGTATCTAAAATTCAATTTTTATCAAAGAGACATACTGCAGACTTAAGACAGAGTATATACCTACTGAGACACATCTCAGTAGTGGCACAGGGACTGTTTTTAATCATTTGGCCAAACAGATTGACTTAACCCAAATAACTGTACTCAGAAGTCAGTTGCATGAGAAACCTTGCAAGTAAATAATTCAAATATTGCTACTGTAATCAACAAAGTTGTGCTGACATGCCTGAAGTACCTCAGATACAGTGAAAGCTAATTCTGTAACAGAAATTCTCAACGCTTCAAATACCTTCAGAACTTCATCTGTGCTTTTATCCATTTTGCTGTGTCCTTTCTCCAGCTTCCCCAGCCCTTTCCCCACATTTTCTCTGACACAGCATCTTCTATCTACTTACTCTCCTAAAAGGAGCAGCAAGCAAATAGTTAACATTAATTGCTGAGGTTGAGATTATTGGGCTTTTTCAGTTGACATACTAGCAAATTAACTCATAACAAAAATGTTTTCTGTAGGCCATCATACTAAGCAGAGAGAACAGTAGCTATTTCATCTGTTCACTTTCAGAAGATTCTCAGCAACCATGAGAGCAGAAGGCTTAATTCAAGAAAGCCCCAAGAACTAAACTCTCTCCCATGTATCTAGAGGACCAATACACAGTCTACAGTGGAACACTGATCCAATGGATCCTGTTTGTAGGACCTGCTTTATAAGCATGGGCTACACCTCCAGCTGAAGAACAAACAAGCTTTCATCTACCTATTTTTAAATTCACAGACAAATTATCTGCGTCGTGGCAGAGGAGCAAGATTCTGTGATAGCAAGAATATCCCAAGCAAAAGATCACTCTTACTGCATCATATTTCTATTACACACAGCAGATGTCAACTAGAATAAAAAAGGCTGTTTTGCCATTTAGCTCAATAAATTAGCCGATACTTAAAACACTATACCTTTTCCCCCATAATAAGATAAATACTGCTCTTTACCTGATATCTGCAAGTTCTGTCTGTAGCCACTTAAGTTTAATTGGGTTACTTTTGAAGTAACATGAGTGACTGCTGCTTTGACGTGGGCAGCTGTGAAGTCACACCAAGACAAGTTCAGCTCCTCCAATCTATACAAAAATGAACAGAGGGAAGCATGAATGAAAAAGAAGTTTTTGCATTAAAAGTGTCTTTGTATTAGATAAATATCAGAAGTCAAACTGTAATATAGCTACTACCAAGCTGCTATTTGAGTGCATATTTCACTCTTACAATAATTAGGATTTGGAGCAGGTTGCACAGAAAGGCTGTGGAATCTCTGTCCTTGTAGTTTCATGACCGCATCAGAGAAAACTCTGAGCAACCTGGTTGGTGCTGAATTCAGACCTTGCTCTGAGCAGCAGGTGGAAGTGGCCTCCCAAGGCCCCTTTCCAACCTGGATGATTCCATGATATTTTAGGATGTAAAATAATTATCTTAGGAGGCTGCCATAAGGAGAGATTGTCTTCAATCTTGTTCCTGGATGGTGACTTGACTCTGTTACTACTGAATAAGCATTCACACTTAGAGAGAAAAAAAAAAGGAGAGGAAAAACCACTGGCTAGCCATGATCAATGTTGGTTGGGTGGCCCATTTTACAGTTTTATGCAAGCTCTGGCTGTGTTGTGACCCTAAGTCTCTCCATACCTATAGTTTATCGCTATTCAGGGGCAACAAATAAGTTATATTTTTCGTGCTTGTGTTTTTGTGCGTGCGCAGGCTTTGTCGATGTAACCAGAGGACACAGACACAGCAAACAGCACAACAAGAGCCTCTAGTTGGCAATCCCTATATAAACACACACACACAAACACAAATGATTAAAATACTGAGGTTACTAAAGCACAAGATATCCCAGGAGGACACACAATGGTGAAGCCAGTCCGTACACACACAGTTTCTGTTCTGTTGGTAATGAAATGAGCCCACACTGTCACCAGCATTCCTAGCCCAGCTCAGTCTTTCCGAGCGTTATGCACTCCACAGAGACAGCCATTCCCTAAAGAGCTTATGATCCAAGTAATGAGACCAAGCAATAGAAAGCATTATCTGCCTGTGAGGAGAAGCAGAGAGAGATTAAGGCTTTGTCTGCCTACAAACTTGCAGCAGTTTGATTAAAAACATGTTTTTGCAGAAGCAACGATTAAGTAGTTTGTCCAGCAACCCACAGGAAGTCAGCAGAAAGAAGAAAATACAAATCCCAGATCAGTTAGGGCTCAATTCAATGACTTCCTGACAGCAGATGTTTTAATCACCGGAGCTGTCAATCTGAACACAGCACTTCATAAAGCAGAAGGTCACTACAGGTTATTGAAGGATTATTTTAACATGGATGGAATGACATGATGGTTTCTGTCATCCACATTGTACTCTACCTATAGAGATCTCAGACTCACTTCAGAGCTGCAAAACACCCAGTTTCATTTTGCAAGGATGACATATTGCTTTCATTAAGAAAAAAACTAATTTATCTGCCAACAGGACTTTCTTTTTGCTCTTAAAGAAGAAAGTAGCTTGGCAAAAACAAACTATTAAGTGTTTGGAAATACAAACAAGTTCCAAAGAGAGATACTAAGAGACAGCCACAATGAGGGAGCGCAAGCAACAAAAAAATGGAAAAAAGAAAGAAAGAATAGAGAAGATCATTTCTCTCAGGGATAGCACTAAGCAGGAATAGCAAAAACTCTTCTTGTCTTACTCAGAACAGCTGCTCAACATCAACTCCAGGGCTTCTGCTGAGAACCCTGAGCACCCACAGAGATTTAGTCGTATCAAACTAGGATTCTGAGCAATGCTCCTGTAGGGAAGAAAGAAGAAAAGTCAGGTGAAATGCAAGTGTTGGGACATCACTTGCATTGCTAGGATGTTAAGAGCCAAGATTCTAGGCTCAGAATTATTTATTAAACATGCAACACTATCCTTATTAAACTGATTGACCTTAAAAGTCAATCAAAAGGATTTTGGCTTACAGCGGAGCTTGGAAAGGAATTCCTGCCTATTTAACTGATGGACCTGGTAAGTTTCCATATTTATAAACTAAGTGTAAAAAGAAACATAATTTCTTTTCACCTTCTGCTGTTGTAAGCCAATGAATGAACCCCATGTCTTATCAGAAGTGACTATACCTCTGAAAAAGACTGAGTAATCATCCCATTTCTCAAGCCATCTCTCTGAGAAATGGTGCAGAGCACACAGAGCACCTGGTGGAGCAGCTGCTGGGACCTCTTCAAATAGACAGGGGCACATACACTCCAGGAGTGCAGAAATGGGACAATAAAAGTTAGTAAGAGCTAACTCTGTTACTTGCGAAAAAACAGGCACGGTAAAACTCTTGACTTTAATTTCACACGTCCTGTACAAAATAGCAGCACCAAACAGAAAGAACTTATTGAGCGTTCCTGATATGCCACTCACTTGATGATGTCATCAGAAAGAACTAGCCCTTCCAGGCTCAGGTTCTGCAGTCTCTCACATCGACAGAGGATACTCTGCAGATCTGCAACAGACACCGTGCAGTTCGACAAATCCATATGTTGAACCCTGAGTGGTCTAAAAAGGAGAAAGGTGGATTACTAGAAATAAATTAAAAACCAACCCCCAAATTCCAAACGATATAAGTAAACCTACTATGACATATGTGTGCAAAACCTGCAGAAAATAATTGTGCAGTTGTACCTTAAATGAATATTGCTACTTAAACCAAGTCCCCTGGATCTACTACTAAGCTACTAACCAAAGCTTCTGAACTCTTAACTTCAAGGTGAATAAATGTAAGACTCATCACAAGAGCTGCAAGTCTATCCTGCTGCACTTAAACCATTTCTTTAAACATCACCTATAAAGGCGTCTGACAATTCTTGCTTCAAAAATAAAGACATAAACTTCAAGTGAGTGATGGTGCTCTTGCTGTGCTTTCAAAAACTACACTAATTGGCTTTTAAATAAGTGACTGATGAATACAAATCCTCATATCTGAACACATGTCTAAGCAGTGATCAGCTCTGCCACACTACAGAGACATCACAAATACTACTACTTGGATTTTAATCAAAAACACGCAGAAAGCAGTGAAGACTACATGAGATTAATGATTTCAGGATCCCGAACATGGAGAAAGCCTTACTTGCTGTTTTTAAACAGTGGATTCCCAATACAGGATCTCGGGCAGCGGAAAACAGTAACACCTGCAGGCAGCAACTGCCCAATGACCCCCGGCAGCAGATTCCTGCCAGTCAGATCCAGAGTCTGCCAGAGAGATTCATCAAACCTAGGGCACAGAATTGTATGTGTTAGTGAGAACAACCCACAGGGAGAAGTACAAGCAGAGCAGAAAGCCTTCAACGACACAAAGCCTGACGACACATTAAACCCATTCAAGAAAGTTGAATAAAACTAAAATATTTGAGTCATCTCCTAAAATACACACCTATAAGCCACATACAGTATCACCTGAATTACACATGAAAACACAAGTCAAGAACCAGACCACTTAACAACCTGTGGAAGCAAAGCTTTTCTTAGCACCAAGCAATACTTACGAGAGACGACGCCATCTCTTGCAAATCAGGGAAACTTTTAGCAGATCATTTAGGGGCAAATATGCAAAGATTGCCAAAAGCAACTCATCTGGAAGCGCGTCCCAAGAAACACCTTGAAGGAAAGAAAGAATGAACATGTTCTAGTTAGAACTGGCTCATTTTGGCCTGCTGATCAGATGCCTTTTTGGCTTTGTGGTTATATGCTCAATAAGCACTACTATATTCTCTGCAGGCTATACATATACCAACCACTACTTAGTCCCCTTTCATGTTTTCATTACCAAAAGACATTATGACCATTTTTGTGTAGGTGTAACAGGCAAATGCAGAACTTCCATAGCATCAACTTGGTGCACATATATACTGAAGCTATGGATTTTTTTTTTTCTGAAAAACAACTACAAACTTCATTCACATACTCATTTGGGAAGCAAGAGCACTTCAATTGCTTCCCCTGTAGCTCTCTGTAAGGCTTGGAGACTCCTGCACACAGGAGGGAAAGGCAAGTCAAACAGGCAGCTTCAGGAATTTGGGCTTCTCGTGTTGTCCTTCCCTAGAGTTACCATCCTACCCACACACAGGGCTCCCAAAAGAGTGCCCCAGGAATTGTCCTGACTCTCGCAGGCCAAGCGCAGCGCGGCCCTACCTGGCTCTGCCTCACGGAGCAGCCGGGGCCGGCGCACGATCACGAAGTCCCTCTCCTTCTCCTTGACCTTCTGGCGCTTGTGCGGAGGGCAGGGCGAGAGCAGCAGCTCCTGCGGCGTGTTCTCGTTGCCCAGCTTGTCCTTCTTGAGCACGGACACCCCCATGCCCGAAAGCAGCTCCGAGGTCTTGCTGGAGTCCCAGTCCCACGTGAAGGTGGTGCAAACATTGCTGCTGGAGGACGGGATTTCCTGGAGGTGCTTTCTGGGGAAGCACAGAGCAAGAACAATGAATGAATGAATGAATGAATGAATAAATAAAGACTCACCAAAGATCCTGGCTGCACCAACACTGAGCCCAGATGGGTGCAGGAACCTTCCCCACGCTGCAATGGCTTCCAATAATAGCGAGAAGTTACAAGGAAATAACTTGGAAACGACCACATGTTAATTGCATGTTAATTACACGTTTATTAGTTAAAAAGGGAAGCAGTCAGAAGCGGTATTCTGCCCCGCCAGACTGGCGGGGGGCTGTTATCCACCCCGGTAACGAAACACGTGAAATTAAAAGGACAGAATAACCGGGCTCGCGTCACGACCGGACGGTGACGGGCGCTGGGGGCTGCAGCCCCCGCACCCCCGGCCCGCGCAGCCCCGCCGGGATCTTCCACCTCCCCCCACCCGCCGAGGACCCTCCCGCCTCCGCGGCCCTCCCGGCCGCCACGCGCGCTCCCGCGGGCGCCACGCGGCTCTCCCGCGCTCTGGGGGCCGCTGCTCTGCCCCCCACCCCGACGCCCCGCACCTCTGCATGGCGGCGGGAGTGGGGTGTGCGGGGCGCTCTGTGCTGCGGCACGCGACGGGCCCCCACGCGCCGCTCCCGCTCGCGCCTCACAGCCGCTCGCGCCCCGCCGAGCGCGCGCGCGCGCCGGGTCCCGCCGGGCCGCCCGGAAGCCGGCGCGGCGCCTGCCGCGAGGCCTCTCGGGAGTTGTAGTTCGTCGCGCGGCCGCCCGCCTGCCGCGCCGCGCCCACAGTGCCTTGCGCGGCCGCGGGAGATGACGACGCGGAGGGCGGCGGGGCGGTGCGCGGCAAATGGCGGCGGAGGCAGCTGCGGTGCCCACGGAGCGAGGCGGAGCCGCCCGCTGAGCGGCGGGAGGATGGAGGGCGGCGGCGTGTGGCCGGGCGCGCGCTGCTGAGTTGAGCTGCCGTCTCCGTGACAGGTGAGGCCGGGGTGGCAGCGCCGAGACACAGCCCGGCGCAGCGTGGCGCCCAGCGGAGGGGCCCAGCCCAGCCGGCCGGCAGCGCGAGGCCCCCGGGCGGCCTAGGGCGGCCCAAGCTCCCCCGAGCGGGGCGGGTGTCTGCGAGGGGGCTGCCCGTAGCCCCGGGCCCTGGGCGTGTGCGTTTCAGGCACAGGTGCCGGTGTTTTGTTGTTTATTTGTTGTTTTCTTGACCTATGCAGAGTTAAGAGTGTGTTCCCTTTGGTCGGTGAGCATGAAGCCATCAGCTGTAGCAGCTTCGGTGTGCGGCGGTGTATGGTTCGGCAGAGCAGAGTCACGGTGATGGTGGCACTTCTTTTACAGGCTCTTACTGCGTTTCCGGCCTCTGGGGAGCACCTTTGTGTGCACGGTGGGATTAGGGGACGAAAGGGGGCTCTGTCTGTCTGTATCTTCACATCACCAGCCTCTCCTGTCTAAAACGCATGTGCTGTTGTCATGAAAGGCTTCAGAATATTTATCCCAGTGCTGTTTCCAGTAGTGTGATTCCTCACCCATAACATCCAAATTGCATGTTTGGAAGCTGGTGGGGTTAGAAAACTAATTCTGAGCACACCTACAACTCCACCCTTACTCAGCAAGCTGCTCCTAAGTGCTGCCCCTTGTTTGCGCTGTAGTGGTGCAGAGCTGTGCCTACGGATCTGGAGATGGCTATGGAAAGCCTGGCAAATCACACATGGTTATTAAGTTGGATATAGTCACCGATATGACTCAGCTGGAGCATTTAGTTAACCATTTCCAGTTTTAACTAACATCATGGTGTGGTTCTTTAAAGCTTACTTAAAGGGGTAATCAAATGATAAGTTTGTGGGTTTTTGTTTGTTTATTTTTTATCGAAAAGAAAAAACTGGCTGGTTAAATGTATATTTAACCTTCTATTCTGCATCCTTTTTATTCCTTCATCTCTAATATTCACTGTTCTTTCTCACCATGGGAAAGTGAACGCAGAAATATTTGGTGAAAGGAATAAAATAAGATTATGTGTTTAAAACTCTAAGTTACCACATGACCTAAGTTTGTCTTAGTGCAGTGTTAGGCTTCTGGTCCTATGATTGACCACCTTATGTTTCCTGCTGCAACATCTGCCCTTTGTGGGTGTATTAGGCTCAGGCTGCCCATTTGCTGTGTGTAGTCGCTTTTTTAGGTTCTTATGGCAACTACACCAGGTTTGTCTTCTCCATTTCAGCTTCTCCAAATAGGTTGCTTTCTTCAGTCTGTTGTTTCCATAGTACTCTCTGAAAGCACCAGTGTCTGTGGTACTTAGTATCTCCCATCTGAGGGCTCGGCAGTGCCAAGTAAAGCTGGTGAACTTACTGTGTGTTTGCACCATGGATTCCTTGCCTGTTTCTGAACAGCTTCACCTACCTCAGCAAAGCATTTGCTATTTATCTACTGATCCCAAGGAGAACCCAGTTTCTCACCAGATGAGAATGCCTCTATTTTGCATGCAATTAGTGCTTCGTATGATTGTATTTTTTTTTGTTATTATCAGTAGCAGATACAAAACCTGTAGTTTCCCTAAATATTTATATGCCAACAATTAAATATTTAATCCATTTAAAGCTTTGCTTCGTTTCAGGATAGTTGAGGTTATGAATGCTAATGTGTATGTGTAGCGGGACTCTTTCATGCTGTGCAGATGTTTTCTTGATTTGTCTCAGAGGTTGTTGCTGGCTACTGCAGCTGGATAACTGCGCTGGTCAATCTTCTTGGGCAGCCTGTGGCTAGATTCTTTCTTCAGGTAGTTTTCTTTTTGAGTTAAGATACAGAAGCTCTTCATTTGTAGTCTGCTTATTATTATTTATGCAATCTCCATTGCAGTTTGTGGAAATAAAGGAAAAAATACATGCACATCAGAAGATGTCTGGAGGGAATATTTTTAATACTGCTTGTTTTCTTTTTTCTTTTTCCTTTATTTTTAAGTCTTCCAACCTGTGAGCAACCAAGGGAAATTAAGGTACCTGATGTTTGATGACGGGAGTGTTACAGTTTGTTGATAGGAAGTGGTTTCATCAGTCCAGAAGGCTTAAGTAAGCACGTCTGTAAAAAGAGTTCTTAGTTCAGCATCGTTCCCCAGACTAAACTGGGCTTCAGAAACCTCTCAGGGCTGTTGTGGCAGACCTTATTTTTTGTTTTCCAAGGTAAATGTACTGGAAGAAACTGATTAGCAACTAGATTTGTCACTGTCAGGAAGGCTAAGGTCACTACAGAGCTGAATGTGGATGTTTTGCTGAGGACAGCAGTTCTCAGCTTATAGTTGTCACAGAGATGGGAATTCAGCTTCAGGGAGCAGGTGCTGTCTCACAGATGTTTCTCTTGTTTTTATCTGTTGCTGTGTTCAGTACCTCACTCATAAATTGGTAACCTTCTTTTGTGAAAGATTTCTTTTTCTTCTTTTATGTAATTACAATGTTAGAATTTTCAAATATAGGATATGGCAGTTATTCACCTCTATTCATTCTTCTCTTTCAAAGTAGCTTACCTGAAAATGTCCAAAATTTCTAGAAATGTAACTTTTTCAAGTATATTTGACCTGATCTGCATTGCACTAGATTAAGAAGAACAGCAATGACTGAAGTAGTAATTGTCTGAGGTACTAAAGGTATAAGAAACAGAAATGTGTTGGCTGCCCTTAATATTTCAAAAACAGAAGAGAGAACAAGAGAATGAACAGCTTCATTTTGAGTTTCTGAAAAAAAATCTTGGAATAAAGTGAATTTGCAAGCATCTAGATCATAATAGGTAGATAAAGTAAAGCCAACATGGATTTGTCAAAGACAAATTATAAAAGTAATCTAACCTCTTAATAGTCTAGCAGGTAGATTATATAGAAGAAGAATTGCTTGATGACCTATATTTGGATTTTGATTCTGTTTCTCATGATGTTTTTGTAGCCAAAATAGGGAAGTTTGGAAACTATTGATATGTGGAAAGGCAAAGCTACATGAATAAGGTTAGATACTCTGCCATATTTTCAAAGCTTCCATAGTAAAGTTATGTGGTTATTAAAACTGAAGATGACACAAAGCTCAGAGGGATTACAGGCATATTTGAGCGTGTTAGTGGAAATTAAGGTGCCTTGAAAATTCAGAGATGAAGCATATGTCAGGGGAAGGGATACACGTTGAGGGAGTTCTGTAGTGGATGATGCTGAAACCGGGGTTATCAACTAAGCAAATACAGAGTGGAAAACAGTGTTGTGGTTTGGGAATTTAGTGAGCCTCATGCAGGTTATACTTTATTCATTTCAGTAAGATGTGTGAAGCAATTTTTACCCTCATTTCAGCCCTTCTCAGGTCGTAGGGGGAATATTGTGTGGTTTCCAGCCAGTTGTAGAAGCTGGAGAAGATTGTCGTGGAGAGTAGTGAGAAAACTGCAGAAAATGAGATCTTAGACAGACTCATTGAGGAAGATTGAAGTAGTAATTACATTGGTTTCCAAAACGTGCAATTTGCTAGTAAGTCACTTTCATGCAAAATTTGAAAACAGTATTACAGTTTAACATGAGATTTCTGTTTAAAATAGTGTTAGAGTCCAATTGAGTGGGTCTTTTCTTTACACAGGCACCTTATTCTTTTCAGAAATGAAATGCTGTGTAAAAGCCATTGTAGAGTTGCCAAACTGCTTTAACTGTTTGGGAATTAAATATGAAAGTAGTAAATGGCAAAACTTCAGGGATAATCACAGAATTATTGTCTAGCATGTCCTTTAGGAAGCACCAGTGTTACAAACCTGCAACCTCTTAACCTTAATTAGAAATAAGGCAATTTTTTCGCTGCTTAGATCTCTCATGCATACATGTCTGCTATGCACTGTCCTGAGAGATGAGTAAATAGTTTATTTCAGCAAACTGAGAAGGGATTTAAAACAGGGAGGGATTGAGGGAATCACTAGTGGCAGCAATTTATTTTAAAACTGAATTTCTGGTTAAAATAGAATGCATTGAAATTGCAACTGGGGAAACCATAGCAAAAGCTTATTTCAATTGCGTCAAACCAGCTAAAACAGCACCCTAAATGAGCAATAAACAAATAGAGAAATAAACAAATTTTATGGGCAAAAATATATGAAGTGATAGGTTAAAATTATGTGTGTTTTAAAACATCAGAAACCTTATAAATAAAAATAGAACAAATTGGTGAAGTCTTCTGTAATAGGCCACGGTAAGTTTGTAAATGCTTTTTTGGTTACTTACTGACATCAGTAACTACCATTTACTAGAAATGTACTAATTCTTCACCTGTGCCAGCATTTTTAGCTGCATACCAGCTATTAAACATTTTATCTTAGGGAATGGTCCTTGCAGCATGATAAGGATCAATTTTGTGAGCTCTTCTTACCAAGCTTACAGACTTGACATATTTTGTGTTTCGGAAATTCTTTAGAATAAAAACCTTCTAGCAGCTAATTTTCTAGAAATTTGTTATACATTAATTCACATAAATTTACTTTTTTGTTGTTCTTGTTATGATTAAATATTGTAAGTAACTTTGCTTGTTTCCTTTTTAGAGGAAAGCAGTGAAGATCTGCCGCAAGTGGCTTATTTTTGCAGGAACATTCCATGGCTGAGAGGTACGGCAGCGATTACAGACTGGTTGTGTGTGCTGAGCAATCTGTGTGTGTGTCAGAAACAGAGAAGCCAACAAATGGCTGGATCTTTATCCTGTCTGCTAGTGTTTTCAGGGTCAAGTCAGTTGTTGGTCGACAGCCTCCTTGACTTCTATGGCAATTGGATTTAGCCTCTAATTTGGTCCTGCCTGATTCCTGTATAATCTGGGTTTTGAGCAGCCTTTGCCTAACTAGCAGCAGGCCTATTTGAAATTGTAGGCATCCCTAACAGCCCTGTCTGCCTGGAACACAGTGTCAATAAATCCAAAGGGTGAGCAAAGCAAAAATAATACAAACAGTACATGTAGCAAACGCTGAATGGAGACCTCTGTTTCTCTGAAGAGCAGAAGTAGGGTGGGAAGACAAATTAACTAACATGCTGTCTCTTATTACATTAAATTTCTAATCAGGAAGTGAATCAGCACTAGACTGACGTACCCTATGCTTCCACTCTGTTAATTGTGATGCATGATTAAAAAACGGTCCATTTAAAACTTTTGTCAGTAGCGTTCTGGAAACAAATTTGATCTTAAACCTTTCGTATCTCCTTTTCAAAATAGTTGATCTCTCCTAGAATAAAAAGAAAGAGAGTGAAGATTCTTTTGAAATTTATACCAGTCTTAAAAATTAATTCAGCTTTAGTTAGTGGCAAAGATTTGACTTCTGGATCTGTAATATATCAAGAGGCATAAGAGGAGTTTTCATAGTGTGTCGCTAAAATGACAAAATTGAAAAGACACCTTGCTGAAAATATCATGCTTCATCTGATCCAAGTTCTTTTCGTGTGAACCAGGAAAGGTTGTTAGTGTTTTCAGGAAACTTTTGTTACACAGCTCTGTTTTCTGTGCGAGCATCTTCTAGATGTTTTAATTTAAACGTCTTCTTGTCCAACAGGTCTAACTCACTTTCTTAACTGAGCTGCGCTGTGTGGCTGGAGTGAACATTCAATAATGAGTGGTGCAGCTTTGGGCCTTGAGATAGTATTTGTCTTTTTCTTGGCTTTATTCCTACTTCATCGATACGGAGACTTTAAGAAACAGCATAGGCTGGTGATCATAGCAACCTTGTTGGCCTGGTACCTCTGCTTCCTTATTGTGTTTATACTGCCTCTGGATGTTAGCACGGTGAGAAACTTCTAAGATTTTCTACTTAATAAATATGTAGGTGATAGTCCTTAACTCACAATTTCAGAAGATAATTATACCTTAAAATAGAAATTCTAAACAAAATAGAATTTTCAAATGTATACTGTTAAACTGAATATTAATGCTTTTAGTTGGACAGTTTCTGTTTACAACTGATTTTCATATATTTTGTTGATACTCTCATCAGATAAACTAAAACTTGCTTTAAAATTTCACTATTAATTCATAGTGAATATTTTTTAGTTTGAACAATGTAAAAAGAATTTCAGTTTTCCTGTTACTGACCCTGTAGATTGTATGTTTATTTGAAAGCTTGCTTTTTGCTAGTTTAGTTGCTGTTAAGTGTAAAAGTGGAATGCAAGACGTATCTTCTAAAATGCAACTCTTTAAGTAATTATTGTGCCTTGTTCTAGTCATTAATGTAAAATTATGTATTTTATAGACTATATATAATCGCTGCAAACTTGCTCTTAACTCCAGTCCTCCAGAAAGTAATGGCTCCTACGTTACGCTTGCACCAAGGTATGAGCTGTATGTCTTCTTCCTTAACTGTTTTTAAATAAGTATTTTGCAAGGGAAAAGAAGGTGAAGGAAAATGCATCTCTGTCTATTGCTCAGCATTTATGCATAACAGTAGTTTTCAAACTTTCAAGAATGGTAAATATTTTTAGTGGTGATTCAGTTTATTCTCTTAGATGTATTTGTGATTTTTGACTACTGACTCAGCATATATTATGCACTAACCATGTTCAAAGTCTTTTCTGGATAGGGGAAATTTATAGAAAAGATTCTATTCTATAGAAAAGATTTCTATTCTATAGAAAAGATACTATTGACCCTACAACTAACACTAAGCTATCTTATATAATTACAGCAAGCAAAAATGTTTCAAACCATGGAGTTACATTCCTAACGGGATTATGCCAATTTTCTGGCGTGTTGTATATTGGACATCACAGTTTTTAACATGGTAAGTAAAACAAAGGAATGTAAAAAAGACCTTGATATCTTTATAACATGTTAACAGTCTTACTGTACTCCTTTAAATAGCTTTGTGGAGTAGTGATATATAATCTTACCACATCTATTGCTTCTTACTGAAAAAAGATTTGCAATATTTAGTGCATTCAATTGACCTTATGTCTTCTGCACCTCTTCAAAAGAAAACTGTTTACCTCAGTTCACATTTTGCACTCAATTTTTTATGGGGAAGTAGTGTGAATTTTTTTTATTTCCACATTAGTTAGAAATTTCTGAGTTGCAGTGTAGATTATTTGACTTGATTGGGCGTAGCTTTATGAAAGCTTATTTTGTTCCTATAACCTCTTATGCAGAAGATAACTTCTAACTGTTCAGAAGTTTGTCTTTTTCCATTCCCAACTTCATGTTCTTTATCTCTGACTTTGCTTGTGAGCATAAGAGTATAAAAGTGGTATTACTAAAGAATAAAACATACATAATCTTTTTCTGTAATGGAACTCTATCTACAGGGTGGTATTTTTTGTTTTGTTTTTTCCTCTACTCTTTTTTTCTACTGTATAAAATGCAGTTCTATGAATGACCATTATTTTGCTAAAGTACCTCAAATATATCTAAAACCTTAGGCAAGGTCAACCCTCTTACTCCAACAAATAATGTACTTTTGGTCTAGATCACTGTATGGTTTCTAATTAGCTATTAATCAAATTACAGTCTTTATAGCTCAGTCAGGAAGATCAGATTTTGATAATTTTTTGTTGTTGTTTTTGTGGTAAAGCTAGCTGTGATGTTTTTATCTACAATTTATTTATGTCCATCGAACCAGTGTATCTAGAATAAAAACACAGGGCAGCTACTGCATTTTGCTAGAAGCTTGGGACTTCTTTTAGTTAAAGGCCTTGTCTTGATATCTGGTCACTGTTACAATTTTCTCTTTGTCTGACTGAGTTGTGCTGGGGATTTTTATTTGTGTGGGGTTTTTTTCTCCTCTTTCTTCCTAGGATTCTGTTACCCTTCATGCAGTCGTATGCGAGATCAGGAGGATTCTCCATTACTGGGAAGATTAAAACTGCATTGATTGAGAATGCAATCTATTATGGCACTTACTTGCTGATTTTTGGAGCTTTTTTAATTTATGTGGCTGTAAACCCGAACTTCAATTTGCAATGGTAAGAACAGTGGTGTATTACACTTGCACAAAATCTTTTAAAAAAATGTATCATCACAGATCCTCTGTAGATGAAATGTGTTTTTTTTCTTTGGGTTTTCTGATTTTGATATGCAGGTCTGAGCAGTCCCTCAAATCCCTCAAATACATTTATAGTGCCTTTTTTCTTCTTCCCTAACATGCATTTGTAAAGGTAGTGCTAAAACTTTTTCAGTGCTTTGAAAATTACACCTTTCAAAATATGTCTACCAGCCAGTACCTCCTGTGTAGCACTTCTGTCTAATGTAGAGTCAATTTAAAGGCCTTAAGTTATGCCAAAACCCTTGTTGTGTGTAACATTAGTCTTACACGTTATATACTGTAGTTATATGCTGCTGTTTACTGCTTAGTTGTTTTCAACTTTTGCTGCTGAAAGAGGCTCGCTCTTGTAGGGATGCTTTGTTTTAGTACGTTTGCCACCTTTATGTTGTTTCCTAAAGCAACAGATTCTTTTTTGTTTCCCTCCAGAGAGGGTACTTGAAGCAAAAGAACCTTATGCCTCTTTCAAAAGAATGGAAAAAATCATAGCAGCTTTAAATGTGGCAAAGTATTAGATGGGTCCTGAATGAGCAGAATTACATGATACTGGATTTGTCCCTGTGCATATGTGCACCTTGTTCCTGCACAGATATTTCACATGTATTCTTTCCATGTCTGTAGATTGGTTGGTTGTGTATTTATTTATGCGTTTTTAGGAACCAACTTCAGACTATTGGGATAGCAGCAGCGAACACCTGGGGCCTCTTTCTTCTTGTGTTGCTTTTGGGTTATGGTTTGGTGGAAATTCCCCGTTCTCACTGGAATGGGGCCAAACGGGGTTATCTTCTCATGAAGACCTATTTCAAAGCTGCCAAACTGATGACTGAGAAAGCAGATGCAGAGGAGAATTTAGAGGATATTATGGAGGTAGGTAATTAGCTTTCCCTATGAAATATGAACAGTGGAGGTTGCTGTTAGTCATATCTGAATTTCCTGGTGTTGGGGGGAAGGATGGCATTTGTGTCAGAAAAACTTAAATAGCACAAACATACTGTGAAATATCTCTA
Source organism: Eudromia elegans (assembly GCA_003342815.1). Taxonomy (NCBI): domain Eukaryota; kingdom Metazoa; phylum Chordata; class Aves; order Tinamiformes; family Tinamidae; genus Eudromia; species Eudromia elegans. Next base: position 1,680,346 of record PTEX01000008.1, on the reverse strand, counting down.
ATTTGAGAGTGTCATTGTAGTTTGCCACTTAATGACACTACGTCCTACATGAAATTCAAAGGAGAAATATTGAAGAATTTATATCATGGCAGCTTAACTGCCTTTCATAAACCAAAGGACAGTCTCTATTCATATAGTCTCCTTTTGAGCTAGATAAATGAACTTCTAGTTCCATCTGCCTATGTGCATTCTCTTTTGAAGTTGGTAGAAATTTGGACATGAGTACTTGGTTTCATTCAAAGGCAGGTTATGTATGTGTTGCCTGTAGGATAAAGAACAGAATCTAGTTCTCACTATGGCTAATTAGAAACTAGTTTTGACAAAGCTTGTCTACCCATTAGGTAGCATCTGTTTATTACTGATGCAGGCCAAATAGTCTCAGAAGTAAGTTACAGAATCAAAGAATCTTTAGAGTTGGAAGGTACCTCTAGAGATCATGTAGTCCAACCCCCTTGCTCCAGCAGGGACACCTAGAGCATGTGGCACAGGGTGGCATCCAGACAGGTTTTGAAGATCTCCAGAGAAGGAGACTCCACCACCTCTCTGGGCAGCCTGTTCCAGGGCTCCGTTGTCTGGAAATAAGCAGGAGATAAGATACAAAATTAAGCAGGGTAATAGCATACTTACCGAGATGCTTAAATTGATTTAATTAAACTAAACCAGATAAGAAAGAAATGCCTCCCCTTTTCCTACAACTAAAACAAGAAAGGATTTTTCATTTATATATTCATTTTTTTTTATGCACAGGAGGTTCGTAAAGTAAATGAAAGTATCAAGTATAATCATCCTTTGAGAAAATGTATTGATACAATATTGAAAAAGGTAACTAAATCTTTATTTTCATCTTAACTTAAAATCTTTAATTTGCATTGTGACTTGCACTGATCTCATTTGAGTTTACGGTCTTTATACAAGAACTTAAAATGTATGTTTTATCTGCTTACAATATACTAAGATACATATTTTTTAAGAAACAGAAATTGATCATTCTGGAACAGGAAAATAGTATTTTTTTCCTCTGCTAGTGAAGGACAAATACTGCTATCAAAATCTTTACAGAAAGGAAAATGAATATTTAGAATGAGCTTTTAACTTTCATGAAACGTCCAAAAAATACTTGAAAATAATAACAAAGAGCACTCACTACTGCTTCTTCATAATTCAGTTAATTTTCCTTCCAGTGTCCTACAGAGTACCAGGAAAGAATGGGTAGAAACATGGACGATTATGAAGATTTTGATGAAAGACAGAACAGTTATCCAAGTGAAAAAAGTTTGGTCAAACTTCACAAGCAGGTATGTTGATTAATGAGACAACACGCTATTTATGCTAATGTAATGAGAATAAATGACAGTCAAATTAAGAATTTATGGGCATTTTGATGCTTGATTCGCTTAGGATGGTGCATTTTGGGATTACTGCTTCTGGAAAGTTTTCAGTTGGAGAAACATAGTTAAGTATGCCAACTGACTTCCAGAGAGATGATTATGAGAGAACTTTAAAACTCGGTATTGTAGCCCTCTTGTCTCTTTCAAGAGAATTAACTTCCTGTTCCTTTGAATTTACAGAATAAACCTTTGCAGTTCTGTGATGTAGATTTTTTTGAGGGATTTTACAAGGCTTTCTTGGAACAAGGATGTTGTAACTGCAATTTCTTGGGATTTATTTACTATAGGTAATTTATTCAGTACAGAGACATCGTCGCACACAAGTCCAGTGGCAAATTCTTTTAGAGCAAGCCTTTTACTTGGAAGATGTGGCGAAAAATGAAACTAGTGCAAGTCGACAGTTTGTTCATACTTTTCAATCCCAGGAATCGGAGAATAAATTTTTTCAATATTTCTACACGCCGACAGTTGGTAAGTGCTATCATGTGGATTTTGAATATGTAAAGAAATACCTGGTACCTTTCTATGAGAAAATTAGTTTGTTTTATGTAAATGGCTCAATTATCTCAGAGGGCAGCAAATGTACATCTTGGTGTGCTTATGTGATGGAGTGGCCATTGGCTATTTTGACCACTAACTTAAAATTTCTACAAACTTAGTAACTATTACATGTTGTAATAGCAGTAGAAAAGGTAGAAAGAAGTTTTAATAGAAGGAAGAAAGATAGAAACTTCAGGCCGGAGGATCATGGTTACTGTCTGTGTTTGTTAGACACAGCCCTTCTGTTAAAAAGGGAGGTGAAAAGAGTCTTGTCCATCCTATACCAGCTATTTGGGGATGTGATTCCTTGTGCATCTTGTAAGAAAGCACCTTGTCCTCCTTTTGCTTTAATTTTTAATGAGTTGTGTGATACAGTGCTGACATAACCTAGCAATAACACATCAGTTTTATAGCCCAAACTTTGCACCTTGGAGGATAGCCAAGGAACCAACAAATGAAAACTTAGTCACCCATTGTAAGTGGGCCCAAAATGAAGGCTTCTGCTCCTCACCCTCTCTGCAAAATGTGTTTGCAAAATTTCCCTCCCGAATCTCACCCTCCTTTTCCGGGTTCTCTAGCTGATTCCTTAGGACTGAACCAGTTCTATAGACATCAGGAAAGTGCTGGATTTAAGTGAATGACACCGCAGATTCTAGCCTTTGTTTTAAGGGTAGATATGAGAAGCTTGGAACAATTTAAGGCAGTTGTGTAATTTACATTAACCAATTTGGGATGTGTGTGTTTTTTTGTTTTTTTTTTTTTTTTTTTTCCCCCCCCTCTCCTCTCCTCTCTCTCTCTCTCTCCAGAGTGGTACTGGGAATGTCTCCTACGACCATGGTTTTACAGGGTTCTTGCAGTTGTTTTGGCCACATTCTCTGTGATCGTTGTATGGTCAGAGTGCACATTTTTCAGCACAAACCCCGTTTTATCCCTATTTGCAGTTTTCATACAGCTGGCAGAAAAGACATACAATTACATATACATAGAGGTAAGTCTGGGATAATCACTCAGCAAACATCTTTATAGTTAGGTTGTGATTACAGTAGTACACAATTCTGCTTTTAAAATAAGTCTCTGTAAATAAGCTGTGGACTTCTTCAAGTCTAAAATATGTAACACCAAGTTTGGCTTCTGCAGATAAAGTCCCTCCTCTTCAGTTTTTGCACTTCTCTGTGCAAGACAGTTTTCCACCTGAGCCAAGTTGTACATAGTGGAATAATCTGCAATAATAGTCTGGAACTTTTGACTTTGTGTCTGATATGTCTTTAATGAGCTGCATAAATATTAATTTGCCACTGACTAAAACTTCAGCCCTAAGAGGCACGAGGAGCCTAAGAGTGCTTAAATTTATCACTAACAGAGCTGAGCTGAAAAATCCAGTACACTAACAGTAAAGGTTGAATGTAAAAGGCTTGTATTAATGCTTATTTTGGGAAGAAAATATCCAATCAATCATGGTAATTACCAAGGCAATTATAGTAATTTAATTTGCATAAAAGAAGTAGCATACATATTCCTTGAGTAAGTTGTATTCCCTTACATGAAGTGCAGGATGCTTTTGAATTAAACTAAAAAAAAAAACTCCTGAACTACTACTTATTATTACTTAGCTCTTATTATCATTTCTTCTCAGAATGAAAAATTGTACTGTGCAGTCAACCTGTTGCAAACATAGTCTATAAATGTTAAAACTCTAAGTAGAGCTCTAAATTCAGGTGCTGCCTCTTTTTTTTTTTTTTTCTAGATGGCCTGTTTTCTCACCATCTTCTTCCTAAGTATCTGTGTATACTCTACTGTATTCAGGATCCGTGTATTTAACTATTATTACTTAGCTTCACATCATCAGACAGATGCATACAGTCTCCTTTTCAGTGGAATGTGAGTACATAGTATAAACTATGGTTTTCTAACCTAGATTTTCTGTCAAATAATTAAAAATGCACAGTAAACTTAATGTTCTTTCATTTATGATTATATGAATTTAAATTCCATTGCACTCCTCATTGTTAATCCATATTGTATCTGACTGCCATTTATTAATATTTTTAATGCAAGAAATTGTATTTAAGGATTCTTTCACTTTATACAGGTTATTTTGCCGTCTCACTCCACCTTTATGTTTGAATTTTTTGGGCTTGACTCATATGGATGCAACAATTTCTCATAAAAACACTCAGCCGACTGCTTACACATCAGTAAGTATAAAAGAATGTATTTTTGAGATTTAGAGCAGAAGAAAATTATTTTGAGACATTTTTAAGATTTATTAAGATTCAGATCCTTCTCCTCACCATGCCCAGATTTTCACTAATATTAAACAAGGTAGAATTATAGACCAGGAGTTTGATACAGATTGCTACCCACAGTAATTACTGGTAGCTCCATGTTTCTATTTTGGTCAGTTTATGCTGAAGAGTGCAAGCTGTAGCTTCTGCTAGGTTTAGTACATGAAGTACTCTGTGCTTCGGGAGCAAACCTGATTTGCCACTGAAAATCATGAGATTGTTTTTAACTGAATGACTGATTTTGCAGGGTAGTCAGCCACCTCTGCCTTTGTTACCAGAAAATAGTGTATTGGTTTAGAGATTAGTTTTACAGCAGGTACAATCATTGACCAATTTCAAGCTGATTCTGTGTCAGGGGAAGCAAAAAGATTTGGTATCCTAGAAACCTCGGAGTGAACATCCTGCTAGAGGTGAATTTATTGTTTGGCCCTCCAGATCAACTGCCTAAAATAGATATATAGTGGTAATACTTTAAATTGTTGACTAAATAATTATTACCTACCTTTCAAAAACTGCAAAGCAATGTGCTTGCCAAAAAGGCAAGATGCCTTTTTGGGTATGTCTAGAGTATGTGGAATATACTAATTTTACTATTTTTTTTCCAGATAATGGGATCTATGAGAGTGCTGTCCTTCATTGCAGATGGATTCTATATATATTATCCAATGCTTGTTGTCATTCTCTGTATTGCCACATACTTCAGGTAAGTAATTTGTAAGCAAATGCGGAGAATCACAGTGCTACTTGAATAACATTAATTTATTTGATTAGGAAGAGATTCTTCTTCTAGCACTTCAGTTGTGACATACTAATAAAAGAAGAAACTTTAGGTGATAAACTTTCTGTCAGACTCATAACAAGTATCTGATCAGCTACCAGACTTTATTTTAAAAGCATGGTCGTTTAAGTTTGGCTTTCCTGAACCAGAGATTGATGGATGTTGGAAGGTATTTGAGGCAAATGCTGAGTGTTTGCTATGTACTTGTATCCTTCCAAAATACCGGCTCTTAACCACTGTAAGAGAAATTTATCTTTGGTCAATTCCTATTTGGCCATGTTTGTGTTTGCTCATTCAAATTTGCATTGCCATTCATTGAAGGGTGACGTATAGTTGTGGATTATGTACAATCAGTACCTTGAGTATGTATTAATATCCTGTGCACATCCATAGGTAATAACAGAAAGGGAAAATCTGGGACTAGATCCTTCTAGCTTCAAGTTAGGTGACACACAGTGGTGGGAAAGAAGAAAATCATCAGTGTCCAATATTATGGTAAAAAGGAAGGAAAGAAAATGAAGAAAAATAAGTTACTGTGCTTAAATTATTATGCCTTCTAAGAACTCGGATATATACAAAAGTAAATGTTTAATGAAAATCTGTTAAGGAAAACTGTCTCCCTTGTAAAATCCAGCAATCTTAAAGCTCAACTGGTACAGGAATGCACGTCTCAGTGTAAGTATGTGGCAACACCAAGTTACAAAATGATACAGATGTTCCAGTTTGAGAGGAAAACAACAGCATGAAGAACACAGGTTACATTCTCTGGTGGGAAATTGAAAACTTAAGATTGTGCCAGTTGTTTCTCCTGAATGAAAACTGAGATGAAAGTGACTTCCCATATTATTGTGGTTTCGGAGAATGCAGAAATCAAAATAGGTAGGATCTTCATAGTGATTTTCTTCTGGCAAAGAAGAGTCAGGGAGCTAATCTAGGTATAAATTATATCTGAGAAAACTGCAAGCAGTTGTTCTTTAAATCATTTTCACTGCTCTCTGATCATTAAATCATTTGCACTACTACTGCTATTAGTATTCTTCTCTCCCTAAGTAGGATTACTTTTTTTTTTTTTTTGGTTTCTCAATGAGTGTAGTAGTCTCCTCTCTGTTGCTTGTTTCTTTAGTTTGTCCATGATTTCTAAGTAAGCTATTTTACATTTTGCACTGTAATATGTCCAAACTATCCTTTGTAGATTAACGAAGGAATTTGCTTATCCTTCTGCTTTCATCAGTTTAGGAACCCGTTGTTTGAATCTTCTAGGATTCCAGCAGTTCATGGGGGACAATGAAATGACATCTGATTTGATTGATGAAGGAAAAGAACTGATCAGAAGAGGTAAATTACATCCTGTATCCTATTCCGGGTGCCAGTAAAAAAATACATTGTTGCATTAAAGATGTCTAAAATGTTGCAAAAACATGTACCTTAGTATTCTGTAAACAGTTTGAAACCCATTGAGGCAACAGATTTACACCTGTGTGGTTGCTATATAAATTGTATCGGACTTCATTCACTTCCAAAATAAAATACAAACTTCGACTAGTGTCTAAAGTTTAGACCCTAGATGAGCCTTGTTTTAAGATTCAGTTAGGTGGAGCTTCTCTCAGTTAGTACTGATCTAATACTGATCTGATCTAAGGATATTAAGATGCTGCATAATGATAGTTAGCACCTCCAGTGTTTTTTTTTTTTATCATCTACAACTTCACTTTAGCGTATCTTGGCATAGGAATGTTCATTCAATTTTCCCTTCTGAATTCCGTCATCTTCAGTTATTTTTGCTGTTTCAGCTAACTGCAGTGCATTATCACAGAAAGCATGTAGTGCTGTGGATTTGTAATTACCTGCTGTTTTGGAGAGATTTTTAAACTCTCTTGTTGATTTGTTGTTGGCATCTTTTGTTGAAAGTATCCTTTGAAGTTCTTCTAAACTGTTGTGGTTCTTGGGTAAAGATTTAGAAGTTGAAATATCTGACTTTTCTTTCATATTTATTAAAACCAGCTAACTAGATTTATCTGTACCAAGATTATTTCTCTTCTCTCAGAAGAAAAAGAATGTCACTCATTCTCTCAAACAAGAGATGGCTTTTTGATACAGTTATGCTGCATTTCAGCTGAAGAGTTGCTGGCAGAAATTATGTGGCTTGTTTTTTTTAGACCAAACAGAACTTGAACCATTATCAAACTGAAATCTTTGGCTTTAGTGTTGTCTTAACATCATACTCTTTCCAGATCTTTCTAAAAGTTTCCATGTGCTTTACCATCTATTGGATTTCTAAGACCTGTGCCTTGTCCCAAGGTATTCAAAGTCGCTGAACTTTAATGAAAAGCTCCGCAATGATTGACAAGCAGCTCTGTGTGTGTTTTTATTGTATTTATTGTATTTATTACCAGAAACAGCACTGTTTCTGGTAAGAATATTTAATCCTGAATTTTAATTACATTTGTAAAAGATAAATAAAAGACATAATATACACACAATCTTTTTTTTCCTGTTGGTAGTGATTTGCCATCTGTCTAAATACAGACAAATATTTTTCTATTTTAGAAAAAAGGAAACGGCAAAGACAGGAAGAAGGTGAAAATCGAAGAAGGGTATGAAATTGCTTCAGCTAATTACAGTAATAATATATTCTGATATCTGATAGCATATTTAATTCAACCTGATATATTTGACCCAAAAAGGTGTCTCCACATAGTGGAAGGAGTCAGTTTAGTCTTGCAGAATAGTCTTGACTGAGGGGAGAAAAGATAGTTTAACATTTTAATTTTTCGTTTTACTCTTATAAAAGAGGAGGGAGTAGTTGTGGTCACATTACTTGCATCCTCATCTTACTGAGTGTGCTGTGAGATGGACCCAAGCCTACAGGTTAAATGCACATACTTCCTAAATCCCTTTTAGAAAGGATCCTGACCTGTAAGGTGCTGAATATTCTGACATGGTTTATTTTCAGTCTCTTCTGTTGATACTATTCTGCTTACAGTAAGCAGCTTCTGGGATAACTAGATCTGACCTCACTTCCTTCTTTTCATGTAAATATACCAATTGCCTCAGAGGCAGAAATTAAATTTAAGACAAGAGGAGTACTGCCATCACTGATTGATTAAAGGCACAAGCACAATGTTTGGCCAAACTAATGGTATATTCAGTTTTTCATTAATTTATAACACTGGGTATTTAATACAAAAAAAATAGAATTGAAGAGATAAATGCAATAGAGGCATGCAAAAAGAACTAAGTGGAGGAAAAGAAAAATATTACTTGGAGAAAGGCAAGATTCTACTGTGGACTAAAACCACTGGGCTTTTAAAGCCAGAGTGTATTTGCATTGAGTTCCTGATAACCTGAATAGGTAACTTAGCACCCTCCCACCCACCTCAAAATAAAGATGTTGAGCAGGTATTTAAAAGATCTCTCTAAGGTAGCAAATATGATGAAATCTCATGATTTTCAAACTTGTTCTTTTGCCAAAACTGAGTGAGAGCAAATACATGATGCATTTAGTAGGTATTCAAATAATCTGCCATTTCACAGTTGCAACAAGGAACAATTTCAATTTTGACAGTAACCTCAATTTCAGATTTTATGTTGTTTGAATTTGTATTAAGTAGCATATTTCTTGAATGTTTTCTGAGTCATGCATTTTCCTGGGTCATGATTATTCAGTGTTTGATCCTTCTGAGGCTGAGATCTGGAATCCAGGTAAAAATCTGCAATGTATTGAAGTTACTTGAAACATTGGAAAGGATTCTGTTGGGAAATTAAGGTGTCACCTAAATGTAGCATGTGACATTGTTTAATACTTCACTATAATCCATAGTAAAAAATGTAAATGCTAAAACATGATATGATGGAATGAAAACACAGCAGAAGTAAACATGACTTGTCCGAATGTTTGCGTTGTCAGTAACTGGGCACTTTAGTGTTCTACCACTAGGTGGAAGCAGAAACAAGAGCAAATAAAGCGATTGCTGTGGTCTCACCATAGCTTGGAGCAGCTGAGCAAACCTGGTCTGTAAACTTAACCCGTAGCTTGCTTAATGTGACTCTTTCTTCTAATGAATAGCTATAGTATATAAGGACATATATTGAGGTTAAAAAGGGTTGAGTTAAAAAGGGTTAAACAAAAAACCCACAGAAGTAAAAAGGAAGATGTCTAACTAAAAAGCAAGATATCTAAAAAGCAAGATACTTTTAAAATGGTACTACCTAGTATTGCTTTTATATTTGATATAAATGGCCAATTCGGTCTAAATTGTGTGTCCAGAATGCCTCTTGATCCAAGTTATGCCCTGGTTGTGCCATCCTTTACTTGCAACCAATACTTTATTTTTCCTTTTTCCAGGAATGGAAAGAGCGGTATGGAAACAGAGAAGATTCCACGAGAAGCAGAGCTGTCCACACAGACCAAAAAGAGTCCAGCTTTTCAGAAAGCAACACAAGTAGGCGTAAGTCATTGTGGTGTTTTTGTGTGTCTTCTCTTTTTTTTTAAATATTTCGTCTCCAGGATGCTGACTATAAATAACAGTAAATAGTTTCCTGTTTGTCTTAGAATAGGGTGCTGAGACATCCCCTTTTGTGGCATGGTACCATCTAGTCCATTAAAGCCACCCAAAGAGAGTTCTGAATTTCTTCACATCTTCAACAATTTTCTTTCTAGTTTAGATTGGAGGTTCTGGCTGGTCTCAGTTACAGGGACGTGTAGCGCTTGCAATTAGAGTAGCAGTTGTCAAGAAAGAAATTTTATTCAGAATGCATCTTAAAGTTGGTGTTTTTCTATATTTTAAAATTTCTTCTATTTGTGAAAAGAGTGAAGTAATCAGTTTATTGACCAACAAATGTGAAGCCAGTAACCTCTTATATGAGCACATAGATATTCATCTAATTACTGTGAACTGAGCTCATTCAGGTTGTTACATGTGAAATTTTTGAGAAAGAAGAATAAAGTGTTTAAAAAAGAAAAAAACTTAACTCTTTTATTATCTACTCTTTAACCTTGCCAAAAAGTTTATTTGTAATTCTGTAAATGTTTTCTCTAAATTTTGTGTGATTCTTTAAGATAACATGAGAAATGTAACTGGACAAGTAATATGGCAGGTTGAATGAAGTACTACAAAGCTTTTTTCTTAGTTTACTGAAGAAAAGGAAGCAGCATCAAGGTAACTATTTTCAAAAACAAAAGCCCTTGAGAAGTTGCAAGGCAGGCAGAAGCTTTGAACATGCTTTTTGTATGAAATTGCAATGAACTTTCTGCTCCAGTACAATTGGAAAACTAATTTTTCAGTTGTAGACTAAGTTATTTTAATGTTAGTCACATAAACATGTAGTATTTTAATCCCACAATGCCATGGTCTAATCAAGATGATAGAGTGAATTGCAAAACAACTGCATATTATTAATTCATAAATGTGTTTTTTTAAGAAAGCTTGCAGCCAGAGATGGTTTGATATTGAATCTATTCTATTTTTTTTGAATCTAATTTTTTAACTACTCAGCACTATCAAAGTATACCCGATCAAATGGTAGGACTGAGAGAGACAGAATAGAACTCCTCCAGGATGCAGAACCTTTGGATTTTAATGCAGACTCAGTTAATGATGACCCTCTGGAATCGGAGTCTGGAAGGTAAGGAATTGTCCATTTTATTTAAAATTAAAGAACATTAATATTTTCCATCGTCAGGCCTGTAACCACCATTTAGTAGTAATAGTTTTTCTTAAGTGTTTTTTTTCTTTTCCATCTCTGACGATACAGGAATTGTTTTAAAACCAAATGAAACACAAATATTTTTTAAAAAATATTTTGCAAATGTCTGGGGTAGGTTTGAGTTGAGTATCAAGTAGTTTATTGATATAATCTGCAGTACATAAGTGAGGAAAATGGGAAATGACCTGCCTAAAACAACATGAGATTTTCATAAGAATTCACTCGATTTCCCGATAGGAAGACCATCATAAAAGATTACAGGAACTAAAACTGAGTATTAATGGGCCTGTACTTGTAGGAGTATACCTGGAGACGGGAGCTGCTGAATCCAAATAAAAGATGAATATCTAAATCTGTTGGACATAATGTCCTCACATTGCAAAGCGTAGCTGTGTTTATAATACAGCTCAATTCCAGCATCAAATTTCCCAAGCCCTATATCTTATTAGCTGGTAAGCTCTGCTCGTATTTGTGAAGGAAATTTATGGGTGTATGTTTTTTCCAGGCAGTTACAGTATAGAACCATTCTGTGATAAAGCACCTTAAAAGTCTTCTTATAAGGAGTTCGAATTTCTGTTATTTTTCAGCTATAACTATCATACCAAAATTGAGTAAAAATTCAGAAATGGTTTCATGTGACTAATATCTGTAACTTCAGCAGCTACTGCAGTTCCAAAATGTCTCAAGAATCCTGTTAAAGCATCCTACTATTTTTTTTTTTCAAAGATTGGTTCAGTGCTGTTAGTAACTTGTCTAATCTAATGTTTCTGCCTTTCAACAGTTAGCTCTTCTTAAGCAGAGCAAGTGTTTAAAAAAGAGCTAGCCTCGCAGTTCTACCAACTGTTGGCTTTGATACAATTACAACACAATTTTTTTTATACACTGTATGATTAGAATAATAGCCTACAAAAATATAAATATGCATACATAATTGTTTCCTTTTAAAGTACACTGAAGTCTTCTGGTACATGCACAGACTTTGCAATGTGGAATATTCTGAATTTTTGATTTTTAAGAAGAAAATCTGCAGTGCATAGTTGAGGCTTCTAGAAACCTTCACTTCATACAGATGATAAATCAAAAGTAATTGCATTTAAAATGCAAATTTACTTGAAAACAACTGGAGTAAGATCGGTTAGTTAAAAAAAAAAAAAAAAAAAGTTCATTTTTTTTCCTGCAGTGGTTACAAACATTCTAGGACAGTGTAACAGCACTAGGGAGGCTAGGTTCTGGCTTTGTGTCCAGGGTTTTAATAGCTACTGCAACGATAAAATCATATATTTTGCATATGCTGGCATTTACTTCTGCTCTTGGACTAGTGATCTGAGACTTCTTCCCTTACCCCTATCACTCCCCCCTTGCCTTCCTCCCAATATCCAGCCATTGTTTTAATTATTTTGGATGCTACTGTTGACATAGGAATACCTGGTAGAACCATCCAACCAAATAACTTTTGCACATTGATTTAAAAAAAAGTGTGTGTGTATATGTGTGTGTATGTATGTGTATATATATATGCAAGTTTTTACTGTTTAAAACAATAACAAAAAAGCATTCAGCTTTTCCTTTGTATAATGAGAGACCAAGTTTCTTTAGACACCATGTATTCATGTCACTCTTCTGTTGGTCACATGATAATTTAATGACTATGTAACAAAATCCCATGAAAACAAGTAATTCAGTAGAATTTCAAATACTGTAATTCATAGCGACCCATTGTGTATAGAGTGCAGTGGGGTCCATATGATTTCACAGGTATTTATTCAGTATTTTTCTGTGACTTTGTTTCTTCTTGTTTACGTTCGTTATATAGGTACCAGCCTGGTGGAAGATACTTGTCAATGTCTCGAAGCAGATTTGATGATGTCTAAACTTCGGAAAGCTAAAGAAAATTCAGTAGAAATCTATTTCCTACTCATTGATTGGAAAATACTGTATTTGTGATATATCACTGAACTGAAAGAGATTGTTTCCTTTTAAAGAGAGCATATGAAGGAACAACTGCATTTTGGACATGTACCTGTATAGTAACTACCACCTGTGTCAAGATTATGCTCCTTCTATTGTAGATACTGCTATACATCAGTGTGGGCTTGTGTGTTATGACCAAAAGGAGAAAATTAATCAATTAAATTACTGCAGAATAAACCAGTAAATGTACATGACTCAACTTGAATTGTAATATATGTTTTAGGAAGAGGATTGGAAGGGTTTTTTTCCTAAACAGTCAGAGAACCTCTTAATGCAGCCAAGGTGCAGTTATATAATATAGTAAACACTTTCTAAAATTTTTCTATTTGAACTTTATGCCTGGTACAGAATCTAGTGAATTACTTCAGGCTTCAGCAGCCTTTGAATCAGATCCTTTATAAGCAGAAAGTTTGAATGGCTGACTCTTCTTCACTAAACAGGCTGGCTTAAATTGTAGCGCCCTATGTATCCGTCATGAAAGATCACCTTTTCTCTTCAATACTACATGCAGTTAAATGGTTTTAGCGTGTGTAAATGGAGTTATGGACCTGAGTTTCACTACCCTGTCATATGAGCATAAGTGCAATAGCAAGAGCACATTATCCAAGATAAGATGCCTGCTTATGGTTTTTACAGGTATAAACATGGAAAATCTTAGCATATTAATGGTTTTGTAGCTATAAAAAATGTAATGTGAAAATTGAATTAAATACTGAAACTTTACTATTTGCACATGTTTCAGGCACAGTTTAAAATTTTAGAGTATTTCTTTAGAAGAAGCGAACTATACAGCATGACTAGATTTGTAAACACCTCTGATGCCCCAGTTGCCCTGATTGCATTATGTTATCTGTCTTTGAGGTGCCTGTATTTTACACTAAGTTGTTGCAGAAAGGAATAAATGCTTATTCATTTAAATGCCATTCCAAAATGCCAATTATTAGTGATACAAAATATTTTAAATTAATTTGTGGTGTAGATGTATTTTCAAACTGCAGTTAGCTGAGTGATTCTTCAAATTTAATCATAAGGTAAAAGATGTAGTCGTACTCATGATATCTTGGGAAGCTGGATTAACTAAAATTATTGCTTTATTGCAGTTTGTCTTATGCTTTTACCACTTGGGAGTGTTCTTAGGTGCTTTTTGCAGAGTGTTGAAGACTAAAATATAGAGGTAGTTTCTATCGTAAACCCATAGAAGTTTATCGTGCTTCAAAAGCTTAACAGTCATGCTCATCATACTTGAAAGACAGGCAACCCTTAAAGCAGCTAGGAATTGGTTATTCTGGAGATTTTCGTGACTGAAGTATTCTATTAATTCTTAAAAGAAGTCTTTTTTTTTAAATGTTAATGGGATTCTAACTACCTCCTCTCATTTAGTACATTAGTCGGTAGCACTGAATTGTTACTATGAAGAAAAAGTAGTCTGCTTGTGTTGAAGTAATTGCATTAATAAATGAGCAGACCTTAAATAAGGCTCAGTTCTGCACTTAGGTGAGTACGGTGAATGACTGCGATGTCCACGTTTGTCCAAGCATGTGCAATTTCCAAAATGCATCTAAGAGGTATTTTTATTTCATCACAGTCTTTTGGCTGCATCAGGGACTGGAAGCTAAGAAAGTGGGAGACGCTTTTATGCAGTCCCTTCTTCTGCAATGTTAACACTTTTATATTAGTTGTATTCAGAAAAAAAAATAGTGAATTCAGCATTAACTGAATAGGGTTGTTCAGTTTATGTATGTTCTTGAACATCATGTGAATGTACCTAGACTTGCTATTTCTCTTTTTAAAATTTACTGTTATCTTGCTTGCCCAGAAGTTTCTCTGTAAATTTTTTCAGATGAAATAAGTTGCAAATTCTTCATTTAAGACGTGAAATATCACTAAAAAGGGATCTAATTCAGTGCTAATGGACCATGACAGAAGGGATGAAGGGATGCTTGCTTTTTTCTGAACATTTGTTAAGTGTCTTACCTAGCTGCTGTTGACCTCAGAGAAGCAGGCAAAGCCTTAATGGGGCCTGATTTCCTTTCTTTCAGGAGTGGTTGCAAACAGAAATCTCAATGCAAACTTGGTTAGGATTTTTTGTGCAAAAGTTAGTTAGTCTCCCTTGTAAGCCCTCTGTATAATTTTCGTCAAATTAAAATATGAGGAGTGGAGGATATAAATGAACAGCAATGGAAGTTCAGTTGCTAATACAGAAATTCCTGCCTAACTGAGGTGGGAATCTCCTGGCCTTTTTAGATGTTTCAGTGTAGTAACCAAGTGACCCGTGGCTCCTTTTGGAAAGCCCTGGGAGCAGAGCCCCTACAATCCCTCTCGGAAGGCTTCCCCTGGGCAGAGCTGGGGGCTCCCACCTATCACCTGTTCCCTGGAGTTTAATTAAGGAGTTGATAATGAAGCCAGGATTTTACCTATATCATTCAGTGCCGACCACAGTTGCTCTTGCTCTAGTTAAGTGCAGTTTAGTAAGCTGATTAATGTAAAGTGTGTTTAAAAGTAATTGTGAATTCCTATTAATAAAAATATGGAAATATACCACAAAAATAGAGGGAAAAACTATAAAAGAACACTGGATAAATAAGGGGCTTGTTTTCACTTTTTTTTTTTCCCCCTTTTTTGGATAAATAGCAGAGAACTTGCTTGGAGATTAAGTGCCTGAAGATTCACCCCACTTCACGGCTGGTTGTGATAACTCCTGCTCAGTTCTTCTGCTGTTGTAGCTCTCCTCCTAACAGGACCTCAGCTTAAGAAAAAGTTAACGTTAGCTCTGATGTGCTTAAACAGAGACTGCACTGTAGAATAATGATGTTCTTGCAACCTATTTCATGCTTCAGATAAGGTAAAATAGCCACCTTGCACTTGTGCTCTTGAAAATTGAATGTTAGTGTATTTATTCTGCCAGAATATGGCCATATTTATTTATAATTAAAGAGTGACACTTACATCTCTATAATTTCACTTCCTGAATTACTGAACAGTTCAGGTATACTTCCATGCCATCATTGTTATCACACTGTTTCCTATTAAACTGTGAAGACAAAAATAAATTAAAAAGCTTAATACAAATGTTTGAATATCCTTTCAAGTGTTTAAACAAATGCAAAGAATCCATGAATGGACATGGAAAGTCCATGTAATGAACTCTGGAAAGTGAAAATGATATATGCTTTAATAATGACTGTGCAGAGTGGGCTGCTTATGACTATGGGCAGCCAAAGCTCTAGTCAGATTTAACAGGAACTTCAGTTTGGAATTCTGTGTTTTCAGGCATTCAGAATATACATATTCCAAAGTCTTCCTGGGAAAGGAGTTCTCTGCACTTTGTGAGGTGCAGCTCTAGCAGTGAAGTAAACTGAGGGAGTCTCTAAATGAAGGAAAGTAACAGTAGTGACAGTTTGGGCGAACTGTGGCTCATTTCATCATTTAGGCACGATAATGTGTTAAAAACCAGCCAACTTTATATTGCTGTAAATGGCACTATTGGAAGAATCACAAAATGCAACTTGCCCTTGTTTTGCAGTCAAACACTTGTAAATTAAGTTATTAATAGTATTAGTAGGAATGGGAGAAAGCTGCTCTTTTCTGTTCTTGCTATTATAAAACAACTATGGCAATGATTTTTACATATGAAGGACTTGAAAAAGTGATTACTCTGATTTGCTGTAATGATAATTTGTACTTTGTTAAATTTATCTTGGAGTAATATAATTGTTATATGAAAAATACATTATTTTGTTCCAATTTTCATTGTTGTTGTTAATTGCTTGGAATCTAGGGGCATTTACAACACCAAATACAGATCACTTTATGAAGTAAAAGAAATGTCATGAGGTTTTTTAAAGAAATCCGACCGAGTCGTGATGGTCAAATGTACATAACATTTTAATCAGCAACAAAAATGCCATTTGTAATATATATTGTCTCCTAACTATTTTTTTTGGAAATTCAGAAAATGATTAAATTTTACAGAGTAATTTATTTGTAAAACTTTAAAATTCTGAAATTTGTATGTCTTTTTCTTCGAATGGACTCTGCAGGTATTTGTACTGTTTCACACTCATATTAGCTGTGCCTCTAATCGAGTACCTAGTCTGAAGTTGACACTCCTGCACCATTTTGTATGTCAGTAGAAACCCACCATTCGCACCAAAATAGCACTTTGAACTAGATCCTGGTTTTAATGCATTAATTGCTATCATTGATTATGTTGCATTGGATTGAGCTTCCATGGTATTGTAAGCCCAATCAGGATGATTCTTGTTTCTGTTAAAATGCACTAGAATGTATTCTTCAGCATGCTTACAAATTAATATTTCACATTTTGGTTGCAATGAGCAGGCAGTACCAATATGCAGCTTCAGCTCTTTCTCCAGGATAATGTTATATTTGACATTCCTGTAAATTAGAACAGTTTGAGAGCAACGGCTTAGTGTTTCTCTCGGATTCTAGAGAAGTTCTTTATTTTCTGTAGAAATACCTGAAATTTCTATGGAAGTATATGGAAGATAAGGGAATTTATTTGTAAGTATAGGTTCAGTAATAGCAGATCTTCTCTCCAGTGTGAATCAAGGGTAGTCCACAGGATTGCTGCTGACAGAGAGACTAGCTTCTTTTGCCTTATGATACAAGCAAGTCTGTGCATAATACCTTGTTTGGAAATTTGCCAAGTTATAAATTTTTCTGTGTAGTGTTCTAAATTATTAATGTACTGGATATATTTTTGAAATGTATGTTTATCTAGTGAGAGAGCTGGCATGAAATAAATCGTTTCTGCAATGCAGTTTTCCCTGGAATATTTTAGACATTCACACTTCTCCGAGATGTTTTTGATACTAATCTTTCAGAGAAATTCAGCCTGTTTCATTTTTCTTTCTTTCCCTTGCAGAAATCGGAAGTTAAAAGACAATTCAAGGGGGTACCTGGGGAGGTGGCCACGAGGAAGCGGTGCCGGTTCCAGGGCCGGCTGGGCCCCGGGGTCTGGGGTTTGAGGTGGGTGGTGGGGCTGCCCTGCGCCTCTGTCCTCCTCCACGAGCAATGGGGCTGTGCCTGGGACAGGAATCCTTCTACATAAAGAAGTTTCTCAGCCTAAGGAGTGAAAGGAGAACATGTATTTTAAATTATGATATTTTATAATTTCTATATAGCTGCTATGGAAGGACAAGTTCTTTCTTTTTTTCTCTCCTTTCTGAAGAGTTACTTCTAAGAGAAGTTAAAGAACTGATTGCTGGATGTAGTAGATAGAAAAGCCATATGCCAGAACAAGTAATAGTTCATCTTTTTTAGCCCATCAGAATGTTTCTAACAGTTGAGACAGCGCAACCACTCTGTGTAGTTTGCTTTCTGCTCTGCTATACTTGAGGTGCTGTTTTAGGTTGTTGTAAGCACTGTGCGCCCAGGAAGACCAATCTTTGCCATCAGTGTAGCAGGAGTGACTCGCACCATTGCTAAAGACCTTCCCTCCAGAACGTCTCCCGCTCTAGAACAGCCCTCCATGCTCTCCCTGATCTTCCTCCCCTACGTGTGCCTTTTATCTAGTTTTTTTTGGCAGGCATTTTGTGTACTTGGTCTCCAGAATAACTTGGTGAATGAATCACGCATGTAGCTATTTATAAAGACTAGTAACTGAAAATTCGGGAGATGAAACAGAGCTATCTCATCTGTTATCATAATCTAGCATTATCACAACGTAGCATTAATTTATTGAGCGAAGAGCAGCAAAGCGGCCCTTGTGCATCGTTTTATTTATTCCCCCGCCAACCAAAGACAATTTTGATATTGGAGCAAATCACTGTCAGCATAGTTAATGAACAACATGCTTCTTCCAGGCTTGCTGCGATAAGTGGTTATTGCTACCAAGCTTTGGAGTTAGGAGGAAGGTAGGTGTCCTATGTTGAACCTTACTAACTATTCTTTATATATGTATGTGTGTGTTTATTCTGAGAGAGATTTATCTGGAAGCCAAAGCCGGTCATGGCCAGACTCAGAGTGGAAGGAGCCTGTTTCTTCACTTGGGCACGCAGGAGCTGAGCTGCACCGAAGGAATCTGCTCAGAAGCAGAGGGCGGCTGCTGTAGTGGTTTTATGCATGTGGGTTGCAAAGAACTTTAAGAAGAGGTTCTCATCTGCCTTCAACCGAAATAGCTTATCTGGTTTAAAGGTGTGTGTGGGAGTTGCTCAGTCAGCGAAAATTCAGAGCTGTGACAGAGATGGTGTTTGGATATTCATGGGAACCTCCTGCAACTTTGCAATTCAGGTGAGTGTCGTAGTGCAGTTCAGCTCAAACGTGTCAGTGGTTTCTAAAGCTCAGGATGGTCCCTTGCTCTAAGTAAACCTGCAGGGGCAGGACCCTGCTGGGCAGTTTTGAAGGGCACTCTGTGTTAGTGCTGTCCCTTGGGTCCTGGCTCCTTTCACGAGCAGTAAGGAACACCCAGCCTGCTTTTTGTTTCCATTTTGGAGGAGGCTGTTTCCGGGAATTGGGAGGAAGAGGCCCCGCTCCAGGGCACGTGCCGATGCGCAGGTAACACCGGGTTGTGCAGGATTCACGAGCACCAAGGAAGGCGACGCGTCCCGCTGCCCCTTCCAAAACGCACCCCAGGCAGCCGTGGAGCAGCCTGTGTCACGGCGTGGCTGCTGAGGGCCCTTCCTGGGCTGGGTTCTCTGCAACCACCCTCCAGCTTGGGCCTCTTCAGCATCTAAGCTAAGCACAGCTCGAGCTAAGCACAGCTCCTTTCCCAGTGAGAAGAGGGCGGCAGATGGGTTGAGAGACAGTTCAGAGCACCACGAAGCATCTGAAGGGTCCTGCACCCTTTCAGAGACAGCTTCAGGCATGGGTTGGGAAGACAGAGGCAGCTGGAGGAAGACATCCTAACCTAAGGCATGAAGCTTCTGTATAAAACACCCCAAACGCTGCAGCTCTGTGCAAAGTCAAGTTCCTTTGAGAGCATCCCCAAGTGGAGGCAGCACAGGTCCAGTTTCAGCAGCCTCCTGGGCAGCCAGCTGTAGGACTGGCTGGCTCAAAGGCTGCCTCTTCCAACCTGCAGCACAGCTGCGTCCTCAGGACTACTTAGCACTTGGCTCTTGACAACAGGAAAACCTGTGTTGCTCTTGAAGAGCCCAGGGTTGCAAGATGAGCATTACAGAGCCCGAAATAGCCCGAAATGGGACCATGAGGAATGCTAGAGGTCTTTCCATGTAAAATTAGCTGCTTAAGGAATTATGTGCACAGATCAACAAGACTGTGTGCATGCCCTCCACAAACCCTTCTGTGCAGCTCACAAACCTTTTCCATCCCTTTAGTCCTGGCTACCAGAACATTTCGAGCCTCAGTAGGTGTTGGATGACTCTTATTTTAACTGAAATATTTACAGGTTTTTTTAAAGGAAAGGTGTTTTTAGCATGCTACCTTTAATTCAGTCTTCATTTCTTTTTTCTTTGGACCCTTTAGAGAATGAAGTTTGTCATTTCTTCAAAACTGACCACCCCTGAGGATTCAGTGACACTTGCCTTTCACTATCCTGTTTCAAAAGGTAGTAAGTTTTGACAGTCAGAAAACAGCTGGATCTCAAGAACCAAAGCTCACAGGAAGATCCACGGTTAGAGGGGCAAATCTTACGTCCTTGTCCCAGTTTAGCCAGTTAAGCCCATTACTTCGTCTCTGAGAAATCAGCACTGCTCTGAGCCGCATAAGCACAAGTCCTCCAAGGCAAGGCTGGAGCTCTGATTCTTCCAAGGGCCCTGGTCCCCCTTCGCCTCCTCTGGCCAGAGGAGGTCAAGCTCTTTACAGGTAACCCGGCACTGGGCTGATGGTGCAGCCAGGAACACCTCCTCGGTACATGAGTTAGCCTGGATTTCCAGCAGGACACCCTAAAGGTCCCAGGCCTTGTCTCTCTTCTCTCTCTTCCTTCTCTCTTTTTTTCTCTCTTTCTCTATTTCTTTCTCTCCCTCTCTCAGTGCTACGTGCTGTGCGGGTGACGTTTTCCCAGGGCTGTGTCACGTTGGTGGAGAAAGGGAGCTACCTCGGGCCAGGCGAGAGGAAGAAGGGGCCTCCGTCCAAGGCGAGTGTCACTCAGCGGAGTGTCACGCTCCAGGAAGCCGCAGGACGTGGCGAGCGCCGGCTGCAACGCGGCTCCGCAGCCTCCGCCCGTGGCAGCGGCAGGGAGTGCTGCACCCAGCACTTCTGCTAGGGCTCTCACAGTATGTACAGCAGAACTATTATTAGCAGTGTAGGATTCGCATTATTCTTGTAATTATTCCTGTAGCTATTTTGAGAAATGTTAAGTTACTTTTGGTTGTTACTGCCTTTTGCTTGGCAACATCAAAACAGCCATCTTTGGTGGCATCCGGGCTGCATGACTGTTTGTACAAAACCTTGTGAGGTTTCATCCATCAGAAGATAGCAGTTTCCTCCTTGAGATAACAGATATGCCAGATTATGCAATTTCTGGGCAGATAATGTGAACGAATTCATGTTAGCATTATCTGACTTCAAATGCGGGAACGGTATATCAGAGAAACGCAGGAGTGTTTGTAGGTTGGCTATAGGAACAAGCAAGCAAATTATGTATATCAGTAACATAAATCCATTTAAGATGATTTGACCAACTTGATTTTAAAAAGAACGAGTCTTCATGAAGAAAAAGTCCTTTCCAGAAGGGCTTGCATGGTCCTGGCGCATGCCAGGAGCCCGAGCAATGCTCTGGATTCCTCTTCTCTGATTTCTGCCCTGCCCTGGTGGGTGCTGGGCCAGGGGTCCAGCCAACCCTGGCATCACTCACAGAGACAGATGGTAGGACCTAGTGCTCACCAGGTGACTTTGACCTCAGCGAGCAGTAGGGTCACTGAACGCCTCATGTCTAGCGCACGAAGCTGAACTCTTGCATTAGATGCCACACTCTTTGCTAGGGAGTGAAATTAATGTACTTTTTGCTGCTACAATTGATAATGTGGATGGCAAATGGAGAGCAAAATTTGCTGGGCAGAAGGCAAGAGCACATCACAACTGTGCAATATTTTATCACAAGCTGGAAAGGAGAATCTTCTCTGCAAAATCTGAATAACTGGTGCCAAGTCTGCTGAGCAAACCAGCCCAGGCTCTCACCTCCATTTCACATCGTTCTTCACCCTATGCTAGTGGTGAGGTGAGTGATACACACAAAGGCAACACTACCCCGCAACCAGTCTGGTAAATTAAGGAGGAATATGGAGGAATATGGAATATCATCACCTAACTTCCTCACTAAAAAAAATCCCACCAGTCTCTTTGAGAGGAAATACCGAAAGAACAGAAAAGCTCTCACTGCCAGGGTGAGCGCCGAGCTCAGTGCAGTCACAGGGGTGCGGAGATACCACTCAGACCAGAACAGCAAAGCTGCTGGCGGTGCAGGGCTCAGCAGGCACCCATGCGGCCTCGGAAAGGGCACAAGGGACATTGCGGAGTGCCCTGCGCCCCCGCGCAGGAGCTGGATCTGGAGGAGCTGAAACTGAGCTAGGAGCACAGTGTGTCTTCATGCCCATCTTCCCCTCCCTTCCGTTAGGCTCAAAATCTTATTTCTGAGCAAAGAGGAAGCACACAGTATGTATATACACATATAAGGAAAGCAAAGTATTGATTGTTAGTATAATTAAAATCTAACGACTCTAGTTGTTGTTAGTCCAAGTCTAATTGTTGCACAAAAATAAAGAATAATGAATTTTTAATGCTTCTGTGTAGAAATATAGTCTCAATAATAGCTAGCTTTTTGGAGTACCATATATATGATACACAAGTCGTGTATCATAGGTATATCAAAGGCATGAGGTTATGCTTGCAGCATAACCCATTCAACACTATGCCTTTTCCTTCTGCAAAGGCTTGCAATACATGGCACAGAAAGAGATGAAATTTTTCTTACCTGGATGCGATTATTTTAAAGCAGGATCAGTTTGGCTGAAGCCTTTAAGAGCCACATAACAGGAAAATACAGAACATTGAAGGGAAAACTTTAGCTTAATCAAGTGGTAGCAGGCCACTTTTGCTACTGGCATGAATGCTATCAGTTTCGTTCTATGTTCAGGAGTATTTAAAAAAGTCACAATTTTAGAGCTAGGGTATTTTTAAAAATTTTGCTAATGAGCAATTAGATCATAAATCAGGAGAAAGAGAATCTTCTTATCTGTTTCATCATGCAAGGATGGCTCACCAGTGATATACATGCAGGAAGAACCACACTGGGGCCAAAACTCTCTGGCTTTACCAGAATGGAACATTCTGATTGACCTGCACTTGTGCTGCTGAAAGGTTTTGCACCAGAAATTTCGTATATCCTCTTCTGTCCGGTCCTGCACCAGTTATTTAGGTTCGACATCCTCAGATCACCAGCTCTGCTGCAAACCCCAAAGAAAGTGAGGTTTGGCAGGATTTTTTAGTCAGCAGTCGCACACAGGAGTTAAGAGATCGGGCCCAGCAGACCTTTGGGCCGACCCAGTCAAGCTGTGCTTTAGCTTTGACTGTTCTTATGACGCTGCGAGTGCAGGGGAGGGACAGCCCGGGGTGACTCAGCTCCCTGAACGCCAGCAGCTGGTAGCGGCTGCTCCCCGAGGCAGCGCAGGCAGGTCCTGCCGAGCTGCAGGCAGTCACCTGCCACGCGGCTGGTGTCTAACGTGGCACTAAACACACACGGTCGGGCTCCTGTTGCTTCTGTCTTACAAGGTTTTGGTAAGTGCCCTTAAAACAGGGCGCTAGTTAATCACGCGCCTATTTCAAGGCCTCTCTCAGGGAAACATATTTGATTCACGTGCTACAAAGAGGTTCAGGAGGCAGGGGCCAAAGCTGCCCCAGCAGATATCAGCACCAGAGAGCATGTCCTGCCTGTAGGGCTGGTTCAGACATCACACCTCGCGGGCTCCTGTGACAGCTGCTGGCCAGCGTGTCGCTAGCTGACACGTGAAGCATTCCCTTCGCTAGGAACTAAAACAGCTCCAGGCCTGCAGCCTCCAGCATGTCCTACAAGAAAGAGCCTCTGCCCTCTCCTGTACAACTGCTGAAATTGCTCCTGCCTCTTGCCAAATTGCCTGTATAGCCCCTTAGACCTGGAAAAACACCCACGTTTCAGAGGTCTGATGGGTCCATGAGAAGTTACCAAGGTGTCTGCTCTTCAGCACATACCTGTGCCAACAGCAGACACTCACAACTGCTCTTCTTTCCCAGCCCTTCCCTCCAGACTAGTCCAGCACTCGGTTATAGCAGTCCTTAGAGAGGCTGCTCTGAGGAGCAACTACCCTAAACACCCACCCTGGATTTTGGCCCTCTTTGACCTGCGAACAGATCGTTCTGCACGCTGGAGATGGCTTCCTCACCTCCTCTCCCTGCAAGCATCAAGCACTTCTTTTGCTGTTTTCAGCATCAAAAGGCATTTGATCCCACTAAACACCAGATTCACGTAATAGTTCTCTTCTACTGAGAACTAAGAGATGGGAGGGTCAAACACAGAAGCTTCTCTTCTGCCTTGGACCTGCATTACATTGTCTAACAGTCTTTGAGAAAAGCTTGCCAATATTTTTAAAAAGTGTGAAGGAACCAAAATGAAAAATTTCAGTTTGTTCACTTCGGCCAAAATTGAGAAAAATTGAACTGCCAGTATGCTGAGGCACAGAATAAAACTATTCAGTCTTTGATAAGCACTTGCTGCTGAAGTTCTTAGCTGAAATATTTTTTGTTTTCATTTCTCAGTCTCCTACTAAAATGGATTTGTAGCAGATTTGCAAGAAAAACTTACTTTAAAAAAACCACCCCTATACTGGAATCATCTCAATCACTTAATCAGCTCAGAAACGTGTCAAATAACAGGCACCTTGGGGCTGCCTAGTCCCCTCTTACCAGCATCTGGGTGTGATGCAGGAATAAGCAAGGGCTAGGGATCATTCCCAGCATATAGTCTAAATGTCACCAACTTTTCTGGAGCATAAGATAGATAGCAGGCACACATGACAGCAGGTCACAGCTCCAGGGGGCAACCAGAAGCCTGTAAATTATATATATTATAAGCATATATTATACATCTCACAATTCTTTTAATAGTGTAGGCACTTTTACTCTGAGTGCACTCAGCTGGCACCAGCAAAAATCAAACTAACAAACTGCAGAGCTAGTCAGGAAACGAGGCAGAAAAATTCCAGGATTTTGATGAAATCTCTGTCTGGTTTCTTGATAAGCTGCTGAATTTACTATGGTCTGCTTGGTGCTTCCTGTGCAGTAACAGAGCACGTACAATCAGATAAACCTAATCGCAGCCTGGAGCAGTGGAGACACCTGAAAGCACATCAATAATTGCTCAGGTTCATAAATCATTAACTAGCAGAGCTGTGACGAGGACTGCACGGCGGGGGGACTGGGCGCCCGCAGGCAGGTGTGTGCACCTGGGCTCCCCCTCAGCGGGCAGCACAAGTCAGGAGTATCCAGATGCTAAACGCTGCTTTCCAAAGTGCCCCCTCGCTCTTGCAAGGTAGGGGCAGCCCTCTAAAAACGAGCACAAGCTCTGCATCAAAACAGCGGCTCGCTGTGCACGGCACGCACTTGGTCCAGGCCCAGTGCCTCCATTTCTCGTGTGCACGCGGGCCAGCAGCAGCAGCAGTGGTGGCTCCTCCTGCACCCAGGCCCTGCTTGTAGCCCCAGCTCCTCCCGTATTCCCAGGCGGCCTTTGCAGATCCATTCGTGAAGTGCCAGCGTAACGGGGCTGGGGGTCGTTTCGCTGTCCCCAAGGGAGTGCTGTTTTAATCCACGCACGACCAGCGGTGCGCTATTCCTCGGCCGCCCTCGCGTGCAGTCGTTGGTGCGGCGGGGAAACGCAGCCTCTGTGCAGCTCGGCGCCAGGAAGTACCTGTCGATGGGAGATAAGGAGGCTGCCGGGACGCTGGTGGTTTTACTCTAGTGATTGCCTGCAGTCGTGCGCTGTTCTCACCAGGAAACGGTGCACTTGCTCATCTTCACCTCGCTGCATCCACGCGCAGGACAGGCCCTGTCCCCATTTCCCAGACTCTCCGGGAGGGATTTAGTGATATGCTCAGCTTGTTCCCGCAGGAGAGAGCCAGGCAGCCTGGCACAGGCTGCTCTTCACCCCGAACATCCGTCACTAAGCTGATTCCCTCTCTGGTTAACAACATTTGTGGCCTTTCACAGAGGCAGATTTTTCTGCATTGCATGAATGTTCAACCTTCTCAATTTTCTGCTTTTTCCCTGCAAATGAACCCACTCTCAGCGTTTCTGCCTGTTTCCTCCACCAACAGCCCTGCAGAATGCAAACCAATCAGCAGCAAAAGGCCACGCGCACATGGGTCTGGTGCAAGGTGATGCATGGACTTTTCCTCATTTTGCCCCGTTGCATTTTGAGTTGAGAAGCGGACACACAAGCTTTCCCAGGCGTATCAAGATGCTACCAAAGCCCAGCCTGGCCTCCTGGTCCCCTCCTCGAGGAGTGGGAGCGCGAGTGTCTCCCCGCTCATCAAACCCACGCGTCCCCCGAGCAGAACCAGACACAACCCACAGCACAAGGTCTCATCCAGCACAACCAGCCAGCATGGGGCAAAGGAGGAGGGACAGAAGAGGTGGATAGAGGGAATTCCAGGAGCACCCGCCCCGGGGAGCAGCGCAGCCGCTGTAGGCTGGGCCCTGCCGCCACCCCCGGAGTCACCTTGGTGACGCGCTGGTAAACTCCAGCCTCGGGAGAGGGGGGGAAGGCGGCCGGGCTCGGAAACGAGTCCAGCAAGGCAGACAGGGAGGCTCTGCAGTGCCCCGTGCTGCACAAGTGGGCCCAGTGCCGGCGGGCGGACCCCGGGTGCCCTGCGCAGCGTCCCCGGCGCGTGGGCGGCGCAGGTAAGGGATGCCTTCGCCCCGTGCTCCTGCCCTCGCCCTGTGCTCCTGCCCTCACCCCGTGCCCCTGCCCTCGCCACTCCAAAGGGCTCCGTGGGGCTGCTCCGCTTCTGGCACTGAGCCGAGTGCGGCAGCGTCCCTGAGTGCGGTGGGGTGGCCCATGCTGAGGCGCTGGGAAGCACCGTGGCGGCTCCCGCGCGTGCAGTGGGGTAGTGGTGTCCCCAGGATGCCATGGACATACAGGGTTGGTGCTCAGGCTCCTCAGTGGCTCTGGGGTCCGTGGGGCAGAGCTGCGCACACCCAGGGGTGGTGTGGGCTGGTGCCTGGCACGCGGGGCTGCTCTGTGGGGATGCGCATGGAAGCCTCCATGGCCGGGCTGTGCGTGACCCTGTGGTGCAGAGCAGGGAATCAGCCGCGACCTCCTGCTTCCAAACCCCTGGCTTGAAAGGGCATTGGGTGCTGACAGCCCCCAGGTGTTCCTGAAACAGCCAGCATGGAATTTCAGGTTTCTTTTCTCCATAAGAAGCGATGCAACCATTCCTGCCCAGCCAGCGTGCCACAACGATGCTCAGGGCTTGGGGCTTGGTGCCTGGGCATCCACCAACATGTTATACCTCACAGTACAGCAATATTGTTGCGTTATATGAGTTATGTCTGTGCCTGTAATTACTTTGTGCTAGATCCGAAAAGGGGCTTTGGTCCTGAAAAAGCAGGTCTTGCAGTGGTGATCTTTCAGGTGTGTGTTCACTGCCACATACCATGCGGTGCACATTCGTTCCCTAGTTCAGTGCTTAGGAGTGCTGGGTACTCTAAAACCAGCCCTCAGTTTGCAGGAAGAGCTTCCCAGAGTTAGTAAACACAGGGGAAAGAGAAGGCCAGGGATTAGGACAAGCCTGCATCCTCTCTGGAGAAGACCCTTCCAAGGCACCCACGTAGCACTCTTGTTACTCAAGAGTTACCCCATGCAGTGTTTTGCATGCAGTCTGTCAGGCCTGGTCAATCTGAAGGTCTTCTGTGGCAGCTTCATGGCCAGCTTTGTCTCTACTATAGTTCTACCCATGACAGTAGGTCAACACCCGCATTTTGAACCTTTTTTTTTTTTTTTTAGCCTACTAGTGTTATTAGAGCTTTGACCAGGTTTTCCAAAGGTCTGAGAGAAGATTAATGCAACGAGGCTGCTCCTTTTACCTCCCCTCTGGCAGATGGTGAAGGAGAAGAGCGCGTAGAAGCAGCTGTTCCTTTGGATGCATCTCAGGTGGACGTCACCTCTGCTCTGTGCTGTCGCTATGCAGAAACGTGTGGGATGCGGGCACAATAAGGTGCCTTCCTCAACCTGCTTTCAGAGTGGGAGGAAGACCAAATAATCCCTCTGAGGAAAATTCTTGTATTTTCAGAGAGGTTCCAGTTGAAGGCATTGGTATTTCCTGATGGATGATCTCTTAGGATGTGGCTGTCCATCACCCTGACACATATTGCTGTTATGTTGCCCAAAGCTTTTTTGTGTGTTTATTTCTTATCATTTTCCTTTCCTAGCAAAATTCATATGCCATTCAATTTAAATGGCTGGGGAACATCCACATTAATAACCAGCATTCATCATTTTTGCAAGGTCATATTTTGTTTTATTGTCTATTGGCTCTACAACCCTTGTCCTTTCAAAACTGGAAATCAGATCCTGCTCCCACCACAAACCAGGAGGCTTTTGCTGCTCATTTCAAGCATAGGAGGGTTAGGTATTTCATCTGCCCCATATTCCATAACTCGGTCTGTATATACCTAGAAGAAGCRGTGTATATAGAAAGCAGAATGAAGGACGAGTAAAAAGTACCCAAAATTCTGTGACTGCTCCATCCTTGAAAGGATCCAGAATCTGTTAAAGTACAAAGCTGTCTTTCAACAGYTGTACAGTTAATATACAGGTTACCATGGTCCAGGCTTACCTGAATTGGGGGTTTATATTTCTTTTGGTTTTCTTTATTCATGAATATATAGTAAGGATTCTCAAAGACATATTGTTCCATGGCATCTAAGTTCAGACCATGTTTAAAGACACTTAGTATTATCACTTTTTAAAGTGAAATCTCTATTATGAATAGACCTTTTTTTTTTTTTTTTTTTGCTATGCTTGGTGATTTTGGTATTGAATATCTAAGAAGATATATATTCATAAAGATATATATTCATGAAGAACAGCAGAAATATTTAGTATTATTGTTTTTAACTATAAGGCACTGGAAAAAAGTTGTGATATTGTCTCTAGCCTTAGTGAGGTTGTTAGAATGCTCTGTCTCACCCCCAAAAGAGTACTGGAAAATTTGGGAAAGTTCAGGAAGAACAAAATAATCATTTAGCATCTGGAAATTGACTTTGTAGCAGGAGTTATAAGCTCAGTTTAATCAATTAGCTAAAAGAGAGTGGAGAGGGGACCTTCAAGTGTTTCCATGTGGACAAATTCTGAACAGAGAGCTACCTAATCTAGTAGAAAAAAATAYAATAGCATCTAAAGATGGGGAAAATTCAGACTAGAAACATGTTCTGTAGACGTTTGCCTCTCTCAGTGGATACCAATTAGGTCATCATTTGTCTCATATCATGCTTGCATAGTATTTTTATCTCTACATAAATATAAAAGCAGCGTAAATACATGGTACATGGATCGCTGTGCACACTCTACATACACTTTGCACACTATATGCACAATATACATAGATATGCATAGGTGTTAGGTCTGTAAAATGCTACATTATGTAATTATATAACATAAATAAAGTTTGCCCATTATTCTTGTAACCTCACTGTATATTCTTGCWAAGTTAAAATTTCCCCTTAAGAATAGGTCATTGTTTGCACAAACATTTTTGACTGCTGATCTCACATAGCTCTGAGGTCTTTTTGGTAATTCATTAATGAGTTCCCTTGAGAAATTTGCTTAGTTTGGGTGAACCAAGAGCTGAAATGATCTCTTTTTCTTTTTCTCTACCTGCGAGAGAAGGATGGGAACTTGGTTTATATTTGTCATCACTGCCCGCAGGGGTTTCAGATCCTCCCCTCGAACCACCTCAAGCCGGTGTGGGGAACTACAGAGAGGCGCTCGCCCTCCGTGACCTGCTGCCGCACAAAAGCTTGCGTGTGCCAGGGGGTCAGGCTTTGACGTGTCCCTAAGTCAGCAGCATCCAGCTGCTTGTCGTAGCAAGGGGCACGAGGCGTGCGAGCAGCAGCGTCCCCGAGCCCCCAGGTCAGCTGCGGTTTAGTGGGGCCGGTCCCTCCCGGCGTGGCAGAGAGGTGCCCCGGGGCTGAGCGGGGCACGGGAGGCAGCCGCTCCCGCTGACCTGCCCTCCAGCGCCGTCTTCCTCAGGAGGCAAACCAAAGTCATCGCCACGCTCGACTACTTGCCGGTGGGTTAAGGTCATAGGTGGGTTTTCTGAGCGCTCCTCTCAGGTTCGATGACCCACGTAGTGCAGATCAAAGCAATTATTTTCACTCGGTGGAAAGAAAAAGAGTTCAGTKCCTCTGACAGTTTCCCCTTCTGAGAAAAGGATATAAGCAAAAGGAAATAGAAGCGGGTCAAAACACATTCTCGTGCGAGAGCTGCTGGCACCAAATGCCCTGATTATTTGTCTGTTGGACTCTATCACCTCTACGAGGCCTCTCGTCATGGCTCTGAGTGCATCCAGACCACTTACTCCATGGAAAGCTTGAGTGGGAGCTGCCCTCTCTGTCCTGAGGACATTTTGCAAAGACTGCTAACTTCGTTTCTCTCTTTTGGGGAATTTCCTTGGACTTCCAGGTGTGGTAGAGAAACCTTTCCTGAGCTCTTCTCTACAACTCTTTAATCCTTCCAAGTCTAAAGCAGAGCTCGATAGTCCCTGTCAATGGTTTGTGTTAGGAAAGCAAGCAAATACAGAGATCCAAGTCATTCYTGTAGCTCGAAGCAGCGTCTAAGCTAACACTTCAGTTACAACTGATGTGGAGTACCAAAATAAGACACGGTGATAAATCAGAGCTCAAGCCTAAACTCTGAGAAAGTAAGGGAGTCCCTAAATGTTTGCAAGGAAGGGGCACCGAGCATTTCTCAGTAGAAGGTGATGCCCTTGCAAGTTTATGATGCTCAATGCGATGGTGCGAGTTTTCAGTGCTGTGTGTTGTTTATGTGAACCCATGCTATCCGGAAGGTTTGGTTTTCCAGATGCCGGGCACAGCAAGGCATGACCGTGAGATGGCAATCCAGGCCAAAAGAAACCTGTCTAAAACCACGGACCCGGTGGAAAGGCTTCGTCTGCGGTGCTTAGCAAGGGGATCTGCAGGCATTAAGGGACTGGGCAGGTAAGTCTAAGAAGTCAAATTTACCATTCAGCTTAACAGTACCAATGTGAGCACTGCAGTGATCAGCAGTGCCAGAGTCATGACAAGGAAAATAAAGCAAGAAAAGCAAGGTCCCTTTTCTGGGGGTGATGACAGTGGTAAACGTAAATCACATGGCCAGCTTTTAGCTGTCTTAACATAGAGTGCATAGGAGGACTTCTTCAGCTAGAGCAGATTCCATCTCATTCAACTTCATCTCTGTAAAATTCAGGCACCCAATCTAAGCAAGTCATCTCTGTTGTCAAAAGATTGTTTTGTTTTGTTTTGCTTTTCCTTTTTGTTCCTCAGAAGAGTGTAGAAGAGGGAAATGTTATCTCAGKCAGGCGGCCCTATGAATTGGCTTGGTGATAAAGTGCTGCAGTGTTCTCTACGTTTTCTGTTAGATTAACTTAAAATTACACGTTTTCCACAGAGTATTTCGGATCATGGATGAYGACAACAGCAGGACCCTTGATTTCAAAGAATTTGTGAAAGGATTAAATGATTATGCAATGATGATAGACAAGGAAGAAGCACAACAGATTTTCCRGATTTTTGATAAAGATGGCAGTGGGACAATTGATTTTGATGAGTTTCTGGTTACACTAAGAGTAAGTTTGGGAAATTTTGCTGTTATTACATTAAGTGGGAAAAAAGCCYCTTTTTATAATTAGCTGAACATGATCAGTGCTAGCTAAATACAGTACTGATATTCATATGACTAATCAGCATAATCTACAGTTGTATTTAAAAYGAGTAACTCTTCAGAAGTTAAATTATTCCATGTCCATAAGTTAATGTGTAAACTAAATGGAAAAATTGCCAAAATTAACTTTTTATGGATAAGAAARCTCTGAACCTAGCATGTCTCTGTAATTTACTGACRTAATGGATGGCTCYGAGTAAGTATATATGTRTATATAATATTACACATTSCTGTCTTGATTTAGATGCYYAAATTCCACCTAYATTGCAGTTCAGATAGYTTGTGGTTCTGTCCATTAATCTCACTTTGGAGGATGGGGATCCTTTGTCTTATAATATATTTCTTTATAACACAARTTAATCCAGTAGGGGTTTTCTATGATTAAACACAGCATAATTGACTTTGACTGGGGACTCTTTGAACTCTGCTGGTATCTAAACAKCTAAGAAAGAGAAAATACTTAGTGTTTACTGTTGTTAAAATATTTAAAATTGATAGTAGACAAAAGTATTCCAGGAAATAGGGGTTTTTTTCCTCATTTCGTCTATATATTAGCCTATTGATTGACGCTGGATAAACTCAGTTGCACTGTGTTTTGATAATATATTCTGCTTTCTATCTCATGGACAATTTAAATGATCAGTAGTTTGCTGTTCTAAGTTACTGTTAAGAACTGCAGAATTTGGAACAGGGCAAGTACTTGGCAGAAATGAAATAAATCTGTTAATATTTCTTTACAGCCTCCCATGTCGAATGCCAGGAAAGAGATAATCATGCAGGCATTTAGGAAGTTAGATAAAACTGGAGATGGTATCATAACAATTGAAGACTTACGGGGGGTTTATAATGCAAAGCATCATCCTAAATACCAGAATGGAGACTGGACAGAAGATCAAGTGTTTAGGGCCTTTCTAGATAATTTTGATTCACCCTATGACAAGGATGGGAAGGTAAGTGAAATATCTAATGTGAAATATCTAATAAAGGCATAAAAGAATTTGACTCACAGCTAAAATTATTTAATGCAAGAATGGTGCCAGTACCGGACATGCATCTGCAGGGCATTTGTGTCACATTCATGGGAAACAGTAAGGCAGGTGAATAATCAGTGCTTAGGACTGTTGGTGAAGCTCGAACTGTAAGCACACCTTCAAAGTAACCCACCACAATTCTTAATTTTCAAAATCCCTGTAGATTGGAAGATTTCTCACTTCTCAGGAAAATAAAAACCAGGATCTAGTTCACAAGAAGGTTTTCTGGAATACTTTGTGGTTAGCTTTTCTGTAGTATATGTAATTACTTAGACAACTGACTTGGAAATCACTCCACAATAGAGATGGGTTTATCCAGAGAGAACTGAAGAGAGATTAGTACCAGAGCAGATAAAGAAAAAGACAGAACTGGGAGCTCCAGCTGGAGCAGGGACAAGGGGCTGCCAGACCAGGTGACCAGATTTGTGCTCTGAGGATCTGCCGGCCCAGGGCAGCGTGGGGAGGCCTTGTCTACCACTCAGCCAAGGTTTTCCCATTCAATCCTCTATCCAAGCTGTTGCTAATAATGGGCCACATAGATAAGGTTTCCTTAGAAGTTTATACAATGTCCTTAACACTCCCCTGTCCCTTCTTCAATAGACTTCCTTAGGTTGCACTTGGCTCTTCACAGTCTAATGCTTGGCTGCTGTTCGATAGTCTTCCACCTGGTTTGCTCCAGCAGGCAAGTTCTCAGTTTGGAGAAAGGGAATTAGCTTTTATGTTTCTTGGGATATAGTTATCCAAATGTGACTCCTAATTGAGGTGGAGCTACATTCCCTGGATTCAGCACCGAAAACTTACTTGGTCTGAGTTTTGCTGACAAATGCTTTTAAATATTTCCTGCAAAAGTCTAAAAGAACATAGCTGGCCAAGTGAGAAAACCTAGAATATCTTTTCAAATGCGTCTTGGCTGTGCAGATGCTAGAGATGTAGAAAGGTCCTCTTCCCTGTAGCCTTGCAGGGTACCTCTGAAACAGCCAGGGTCAGAGATGCTAATAACTAGTTTGTGATGGTAGGATRGGCCAAAATGTTCTCCTGACTGTCACACATTTTGCTGGCTGTTAAATGCAGAATGCAAAACACTGTGGGGGAAAATAATTTTATATGAGCAGTCTTAGTCAAAAAATGGCCTATAYGATTCAAAAATTAAGACTGATATTTGTAGTACGTGTTAAATCTAATTTTAAAAGTCATATTTAGTCTAATTGTGTTTACTTCAAGTCCAAAATATGTATAAATAATATTAAAATCTCTTGGGGATTTGAAAGACTTTTTGTTTCATTAAATGAGACTTATGTGAAACAGTGATATTTTCTCTCTGATGATCGCACATGAAGCTCTTAACTATATCTACACTTCATCAGAAATAATTTTTATTAATGATAATGCAAAGATGAATGCAAAAAACCTGCATAACAGTATTTATCTTCTTCAGCATCAGTGATTTAGCTTTGTTTCCTGGTAAGGCAAGTTTAATTGTACATCTTTAATTCCTAGCTAAGCATACGTGGAGGACAAGAGCTCTGTTTCTAGTAGGGAAGAAATTAACTTTTCACTGATTTCATTCTTCCTGCTGGGTTAATTTTCTAGAAATGATGTGAAATAACAGATGTTAAGGTTTAATTTAGAGCTTTTCTCACTGTGTAGTTTTTATTACAAGATGAAGAAAATAAAGGTTCATTTTCCTATTTTAAATCCTTCTGTCTCAGGTCACAACAGAAGAATTCATGAACTACTATGCGGGAGTCAGCGCTTCCATAGACACTGATGTCTATTTCATCGTCATGATGAAAAACGCTTGGAAACTCTAATTGTACGATTAAAGGAGCGAGACTTTATTTCCACTTTTTGCAGGTCCACATGATTCAGCGTGTGCACAGCCCCGTGCTCGTTTTCCATCACCACGCTGCCGGTCGCAGTGCAGGTTAAAGCCAAGCTGCAGAAATGCCAGTGAGAGGCAGAGCGTTGGCGGGCTCAGCCTCCGAGCACAGAGGGTCGCACACCCCTCGCCCCCCAGCCCTGCTGTTTTCCTCAGCTGCTTCTGCCTCACATGTGGGATGGAGCAGATGCCTAAGGGCTCTGCTCCATGCTGGGAACACACAAGTTCCCAGTGCCGGGAAGCTGGAGGAGGACCCAAATGGAGAAGGGAGACAGGGACCAATAGAAATGCTAAGGACTCTATGAAAGCTTGTTTTTACTTTGCTTCTTACATCAGGGTCAGCATTTTTGTGTGTATGCTTTGGCCTAAATCTCTGCAGATCTGATTATGTCTCGTCTTTTCCTTTGATTCCTTTCTGTCTGTATCACCTCACTAACCTTTTCTCTTCAAAAGGGCATACCTGTGCTACGGCCTTTTCCTCTCTGGTGGGCCCTGGGGCAGTGTGGTGACTGYTCTCTGTACCTAGCTGTCACTAGAGTTACTACTGCTGCCTTTTATCTTTRTGCTGACTTATAAGCATGCTGTGAGTGCTTGATCTCCTGATCCTATACAAACTCTGCTTGCTGTTTTGTTCAAACACAACCTCTCAGTACAAGCAAGAGGTACCTGCAGTTTCTTAGCAAGAGCTGTGTAAGATCAATGTTTCCTTTGATGCAAAAGGCTGTAGAAACTTGTATGTGGGTTAACATTGGTGGGCAATGTCTCTCTGAGGTTTGTCATTAGTCATAAGAGGTGTCTTTACCTCCTGTGATGTTGCTGAAGTGTGGGTCTTACATGAAAAGCAAACTTCCTATGAGAAGTTTTACACATACTGGCACCTTGCATAGGACCTATTTCTTTCTCAATTGCCCCCTGGCTCCAGAGCAGACTGTCATGTTTTCTATTTAATATGTTTCAGATAGGAAGAAAGCAATGCAACCGGACTGTGGGAATCACAGAACAGAAATGGTTTCCCAATGACATACATTAATTAGAGGTTTCAGACTCCCCAGTGATCTATCGTGCTATGCACTGTGCWAAATTTAACCTGAATAACTAATTCCTAACCAGTTTGTCTGTTCTGCACTAACCCTTTCCAATTCTTTGCAATCCTAAATACAATACACCTTTTCAGAAGGTTTGTGGAAGGACTGTGGAAGGATKTTGTGGGAGGAGGAGCAGCACTTGTGTAATGATGCTACCAGACCCAAYGACACCTTCTTAAATCGAGAGCAGCGTTGTCTCTCACCTCTGCCCACCTTGGATGAAGCCCCTTAGGGCTGATGACAGCTTGGTGCTTCAGGGTGGCATTTCCTTCCTTGTTCGGCACTGAGCTTCACCAATAGGATTTTGCAGTGGAACCTGAAAGACATGAACCAGGGAGCTCAGAGACTGCCTCAT
This sequence comes from Eudromia elegans, assembly GCA_003342815.1. Lineage (NCBI taxonomy): Eukaryota > Metazoa > Chordata > Aves > Tinamiformes > Tinamidae > Eudromia > Eudromia elegans. The sequence goes on along the minus strand of PTEX01000008.1, from coordinate 1,644,436 downwards.
CCTCGAGCRAGTCTCTGCACTGCCCTCGCTGTGCAAACTGTGCGTGGGGCCCTGCTCGCCTCTCTCACAGCAAGGCCCTGCACGTGGGGTCTCACTGAATGCAGATCTCCTGACTCACTGGGCACGTTTCTAGGTGCATTCAGGAGGCCTTTTTTTGTAATTATGTAGTTTTGAAAATGGCCACAGAGCACATTTCCAAGGGCTGTTTCAGGTTCCTTTGAAGGTAGTGGCAGAGTTTCCTTTCACTTCTGCGGGGGCAGAATTGCTCCTGAGCAATCTAGAGAAACTGAAAAAAAAGATAACTACAGAAAAGTGTTCGGAAAAAGAACCTACCTTTTTCTCCTTTCCTTCTTTTTCTTAGGAAAAAGAAACAATCTGGGAAAGATGAACATGCAATGCTTTTTACTTGTAAACAAGTGCAGTAGGATACAGATTGCAGTCTGTGCTGCCAGGCATGTCATTTGATTAACATGTGTGTAAAATCTTGGAAGAAACACGGGCATTGTCTTGATTGCTAAGTAGGACTATCTTTACTGAGACACGTGCAGACATAGCCCTGCAGTGAGCACACATGCAGGAGCTTCAGAGGAAGCACTTTGCAGAGTGTAAAGGCAGGTTGGAGTGCCCAGGCATCAAGGCTCATCAAGGCAGGTGCCTGATGCGTTAGTGCTATCCTGCTCTGCCAGGGATGCTGCACTGCGGGCCCAGAGACCTGAAAATGAAGCTCAGGAGTCTGCAGTGAGCTGCAGGTTGCTGTGTGCTGGGTATAGACCCRGCAGATGCTGCAGATAGTTGAAGCAGTACAAGGTGTCCTGCCGAGCTCGTGGTTGTACCGTGCACACGGCAGATACCGGGAGATAGGTGCCAATGCATGCCACCATATCTGGCAGCACAATCAAGATCGTAAGATCTTGCTCATGTTCTATTTCTTGTTTCTGGCTGTGCAATAGCAGTTAAACAGGATGGCACAAACCATAGGACACATGAGAAGGAAATGTTTTGCTTGCTGCTGTGTCACGAGCTCCAGACTGCCCTGCACCCAGTAAGGACTGAGCCATGCCCAGCCTGCCAGGCAGGCACTGCAGCTCTGGCCCGAAGCACTGGCTGTCGCCTGTAGTCACCCAGAGAAGGCAAAGCCTTCCTTAYACCTCCCCAGCCTCCTTCCTGGCAGAGGCGTTCCTGTCTGAGCCCTCAGAAACCACCTCCGTGAGCTCTCCCGGCTGGGCAGGCACGTGAGAGAGGCAGGAACCTCGAGATGCCCATGGGGCATCCCACATTTGCCCTGTGCTTTTGGAGTGACCCACTTGCAGCACCCAACGGCCTCAGCAACATCTTTCACTGTATTTTGACATTGCACTGTGGATGTTTTTGGCTTTGCATTTTTGTGCCCAGAGAGAAACATTTGACTTTATTGATCAAAAACTGTTGTTTGATTTCTGCTGCAGCACAAATTTCTTGCAATTAGACCACAAGRTATATTCACTGAGCTAATTAATTTTGTTGGTCTCCTGGCACAGAGCTGTCTTAGCATGAGCAGGTACAAGCAGGTTAGGTTTTTGCAACTGGAAACAAGTGTGCATATGGATAAATGGAAGCCAAGTTGCTTTCACATAGTAGCTGTTGCATAGTGATGGCTTGAAACTCTGCAGCAAGCAGAGCAGAACTTTGCTACCTCGGAGCTGAGCTTGCTGTGTCTGCTGTGGTCAGCGGGCAGAAGGAGTGTGCTGAGTGATTCCCGCTTCCTTCTGCCTCCTGTACCACTCCTCTCTCTGGGAGCAGCAGCAGCAGCAGCAGCAAGCTCAGAGTGCCATGGCAGGCGCAGTGTTGTTGAGGGGGACCTGCTGCCTTCTGCAGCTGCAAACTTCTCATGACTTTATGACCACAGCTCATCCTATGACCACTGCTCATCCTATTTCCCTAGAAGTCCACTCTCATATCCAACTGAGGAGGGAAAAAAAACTCACACACACACACAAAACAGTTTTTTTCCTGTTTTATTTTTCCCTAGCGATTTCCAAGTTGAATTTATTTTTTGTTTCTTTTTTTGCTTGACTAACCTTTGTTTGCTTTAATATTCTTCTGGTGATGGTGCTGATGTTGGACTAATTTAATTTTCTTTTGGCATCTAAGCTGCACTGTTAATATTTATCAATAATTAGAATAACTCTTCTTATATTCAGTTTTTCAGGATGTAGCAACTGTTCTATCTCAAACGCAAGAAGGTCATTCCATGACTTCAGTGTCATTGGATCAAATGCAGTGTGAGAGCTGGCTGGATGCTAATGCCAGAGTAGCTCACCACCTGACATAAAAATGAGACTTCTCTGAAAGACTCAGAAGAATTATTTTCAAAAACTGGGCACTTGTTGCATAAACATTCTGCTTTGGGCTACCAAGCTTCTAAAATCTGGTTTTCTCATCCATAGGTCACAAAAGATGAGTTTTTGAACTACTACGCCGGAGTCAGTGCTTCAGTGGATAGTGATGCCTACTTCATTTTGATGATGAAGAAATCCTGGAAACTCTGACATTTGTTCCTGTTTGCCCTCATCTCCTTGATATCAGAGACTATAAAGATATAAAATACTATTAAGCTCAGTATGATTTTTTTGTTTATTTGATTATTTTTTAACGTTTTTCAGAACCGAGGGGTTAGATGACCCCAGCAGAGTCCCAGTGCTGGACACATGCATGGAGCCTTGTATGTTCAACGGATGGCGCTTAAAAGCCAAGGACTAGCGGCCTTCCAGCRCTGCACACAAGTGCTGGGCCCAGCAGCTGCATTTCCAGCATCRTCAGCTGTTTTCTTGCGGGCCTGCACGTGAGGTTTGCTTTGCCAGTGTCCTGGCTTATACAGAAGTGCTCATCTGGAGTGCTTYGTGGTCACAGCAACAAGGAACTGTCTGACCCTGAGATGGTTCTTAGCAGCTCATGTCTCTGTTATAGAATACTGCATTACATATTAACGACAAACTTTCCCTTATACATTACTGTATAAATACATGCCTTCAGGTCAATGAAACCTTCTGCCAAGAAGCCCAGAAGCAGGGAAACCTCCACACTGTGGGAATGCCCGGCCAGCACCGGCAGCCCCCACCGTGCCGCAGAGCGCAGTGTTGGGGTCAGCAAGACCAGCCGCTCCCCTGCTGCTTTGGGCAAGCTCCAGGAGCTCTGTCCAGGAAACAAGGTAGTGATACCAGGAGAAGAGGAGTACCACCTTGGGAGGCAACTAACATTTTTCAGCATCATTAAAATAAGGCTGTAATTGAATATGGCTGAAAAAAGGCTCTCTATTTTCACACATATGTAGCCGTGTGCCTAAGGGGGCCACTTGCCTGATGCAGGTTGCTGCCAGTGGAGGAGGGCTGAGCTGAGCAAGGCAGAAGGAGTGGGGTGTCGGTGGGGCAGCCTGATGGGTACCTGTTAACGGAGGAGCAGGCACCTGCCGTGTGTTTGTATCATACATCAGGTATGAGCAAGCCAGCATGGCCAAGCTCCTCTTAAAAGGCAGCGTGGTGTGCACACATATGGTTGAACATGCAGCACTGGAGGTGAGAAGGGTGAATCTGAAGCTTACAATAAGGGAAATAAAGTGCTTATGGTAGATGGAAACTGAGCTAGACCAGGGTGCAGGCGGTGAGTCAGACTCAAGGGTGGCTTTTGCACTAGAGGAAATTCTTGGAGGTTAAGGAAACTCCTCAGGCGTGGACCAAGGGCAGAGTTATTAAGACATAGATATGGCTGTCTGGGTATACAGMTACTATGTGCCTAAAAGCTGACAGTGGCTCCAAAAAGGCTTATTTTGGTATGTATTTGGATTTTTTTTCAAAAAGGAAACTGAAAGTTGTTCATTATACAGTTTTGTATCTATGCAGGCCCATCAAATATGTGTCATAGATAAGATCACATATGAAGGTCAGGAAGGCTGAAGCTTGGGGCCACTGGAGCCTTGGCACCTGAAAAATAGTCAGTGACCACTTTACAAAAGCTGCAGCTTCTGTGGTTCAGGTCAGACAGTTAAGGTGTAAAGAAACCTGCAACTCTCTCCACACTTCAAAAAGAGAAAAAGATAATCCTTAGGCATAAGTATTTTGGTAGGAACTTAGCACTTGCAGCCTGGCTGGATTTTACTGCAGCCTCTGTAACCACCAGACTGTTGACAATTATGTGATAGCAGATGGATGTGATTCAATTAACTGGTTTCATGACAATTTTGGAGAGCAAGGATATRACATACTGCACAGGAGACTTCTTTATTCTCTATTAGTTATATATTTGTCAGCATTTAGTAACATTAATGAGGATCTATTTCTGCAGACACAACCTGTATATGAATTTACATCATATTTATGAGTGTATTTATGCTCTTGCAAGTCTGAGGGTTTATGGCCTGAGGGTTTAGCCTCATGTGGATTCACTGCTGCATGTGGAGTCCTGCTCAGTGCTCTCAGCTCTCCTGAGCAAGGATGGGCCATTCAGAGGACACAGGCTGCAAGTACAAACCACCACCTTCACTAGCCCGTTTCCAGAGTTCAGTTACCTCCTGATAATGACCTGGGTACCAAGGGGTGGGCTGGGAAGAGGAGTTAGGATGAGTTTTTACTGCCTAACTGTCTCTGGGGACAGAAGTTGAAGTCTCGTTGTGCTTGGCTGTCAGGGTGGTAGTGATGAACAGAGGGGGATAAAAAAGAATCCGGGACCTGAGGCAGCTTGTGGACAATTATGAATCTCCTTCCCACCAGGGCAACAGGGTTTTGACTGCCCTGAAGCAGCCAAACCCATGTCCTTGGCATGTCCTACCAGCAGGGACACAGTGGCCTCGTGAGCACCAGCTGGAGCCCTCCACATCACCCTCATTTCGGCGGCAGGAGGGTGAGAGTGTCCTGACAYGAGCGTGAGAAGGCTGAATCAGAGCGCCGTAAATACATGGTGCAAATAGCCGTGTCCTTTTAATACTGTAACATGTTATTAAACCAAGGCTGCACTTTATGGAGTTAAATAACATGTAGGAAATAGAATAAAGGTTTAAACATTAGCAGCTATGCAAAAATATGGCTACCACATAGGAAAAATAGGACTATTTCAGAGTAATGAGAGGAAATAAACATCGAGTTTATAATACTCTTCCTGTTTTAAAGAACTACATGCTTTTCCAGAGAAACAGAAGGACTAGTACTTAMAGGTACCTTTCTGTTTAAATAGTGCAAATAGATGCTTTTGAAGTCCCTTTTAACCTTTTAAATGTCTACATAAGTTCAAAATAGGCATAGCACATACTGTACAGGATTTTTCTGAGACACTCTTGATTCTTCCTCTCTTTCCTTGCTATCTGTCATTGAGTTACCAGAACAGGATACCTTTCCAGTACAATCTATCTGCATCTATGATTGCACTGTGCAAGTCTTCATAGTACAAGCATTATTAGCAGCTATTTTCTAAAAAATTAAATACAAGCATTACAAAGCARGTGAGTATTCAAGGCTCTTCTCTTTTTCTGTTGCATTAATCAATATGCCATTCTGTGAGGAACAGCAATAAAAACAGTTCTGTAAAATGTCCCTGGAAAACGGTGAGTCAGATCCCTGGATCCTCTACACGCAGAGACCATCAAGTTGGCCCTTGAAGGTTCCCATAACATCTGGTGGATCTGGAGAAGGTGGAGTACCATCTTGGGAGTGCTGTTTTTCTGAAGCAATCTGTGCCACATATAACAACTTCTTAGTGGTTATTAACAGCCAGAACAAGTTAGAGCAGCTCTGAGGATGAGAAGTCTCCTTTTACCCTGACTGACTGTGGGAACACACGTATGTTTTGGTAAAGGATAGTTTAAAGCAGCTAAAGGGACTGATCTGTCACAGGATGGTGAACTCCATTCCAGAGCGTAGCAAAGCAGCTTGGATTCCCCATGGCCACATGCTCCTTTCCACTGTCAGGGAGCCCTGTGGCTGTAGCAGCTTCATCTCCAAGCGCTTCATGGTGGTGGCATCCTGGACAGAGTGCGAAGTCTCCTGAGTGGCAGCACGTGGTGGAGCCCCTTGGAGCTGGGTACAGAGTCCAGAAGAGGGTGGATGGGGAGAGAGAGGTGCCTTCCTCAGTAATAACATTAAACGTTTTCTTTTACATTAYGTTTTCCTGATACTTTGATACTTTTTTTTTTTTTTTTTAATATAACTCTTCCAGTCCTTGTCAGGATCCATAAAGCTCCATCGCTCTTGCTAGGCCAGAAATAGCTGGCCAAGCYGAGTGTGTTCTCCTGCAGCCTTGGTCTCTGGGAATAATGCTAGTGGAAAGAYGTGCCAGCTCATTCCTCCTGTCCTGGAAAGAACTTGCACGCTGCACTAATGCTTGTACAGGGCTGCAGAGAAAGACAGTGTCATGCATTTTACTGGTCCGGTGCAGTTGGCAGGAAGAACTGGAAAAATCCATGACTCACTTTTCATYGATTTTGTTTCATTTTCTTGATTTCTTAATTAAGAACAGTAGTGAAATGAAATGCTGAATATCTTTAAGATCTGTCAAAAGTTCCTAAAATCGCCTCCAGGGCAGATCACCAACTGCAAAAAGTGGTTATACGCAGGGTTTTACTTTGTCCTCATCTCTTTGAGAAAGGCAGTCTGAGAAAATGTCTGTGTAAAGTGATTTCTCAGCAGCCTCCCTTTACAGAGATCAAGCTCCTAAATTCCCAGACAACTGATGCTTGATAAAAACTCTCACTTACTGCAGTTTTACAACCCCTCAGTGTTCCTGCAACTGCAGGAGAGTTACTCTTGACCTACCCCAGCTTAAAAGAGATTGGACTCAATTTGCTTGGGATTTATTGCCGTGCTTCTTGTTCAGGCATCAATAAAGGCTTAGCTCTGCAACCAAGAGGTCAGCAGAAGAGTTCACCGACGTTTAGGAGACACACTGTGATTCCTAGCTAGAAGTGCAGTGTCGTTGTCCTTGGTTAATCAGATCTGGTAATTAAAGTCAAGGTGAATTAAATTCATTGCTATCACAGTGGAAATTGTTACTGGCATGCTGAGAAAGAAGGCGAGGCTGCCGGTTGCTGAAATGTGTGTGAATCCTCTTGCTCCTAGGGGCAGCACTGTGCAGTGTTAAAGGTGCCCCGCAGCTGGGTGCTACCCACTGATGCAGGAGGCAGGAGGGCAAGAGAGGAAGTGTCCTGCTTGTTACAGAAAAATGTTATTCTGTTGTTTCCTCAAGGCTTACTGAGTTTTGTAAAAGCTGGACATGGTGACATATTCATCTTCATTACTTGCAGACCTAATTTCGCTGCTTGGCTGCGTGTGTGATGCTGGCTCCGGTTGGGTTTGGGCTGAGGGGTACAAGGGAGGAGAGCAGTGGAGGCCGGGAGCGCCGCTGCACAGGGGCACGTTGCTGCTGCAGACTTCGTACATGCCGGAGCTGCTAAACTCTTCAGTGATCAGAAACTGGCTTTTACCGAAGGAYCCGCTCAAAGCTTCCTCTGGCCAGAGTCCTCCATAAGTCACAGGCAAGCTTGGGTTGCTTTTGTTTATCCTAGCAGGGCTCACCTTCAGGTTTGATCCACTCCGATCTTCTTCTGGAATATTTGYCTGCAGAGCAGCTTGCTTCTGCAGRAAACTTTCCCTTTCAGCTCTTGCTTGAATGCCGTCCACTTTATGGATATGAACATAACCGAAACTCTCCGGGTTAAAGCTTATATCAAAGCTCTGCATGGCAAAGGGAACATTGTGGTCAGTTAAGAGCRGGTACTGGTTTAGCAGAAAAGATACTGTGATAATGACCTGATGGATAGCTGCTTTGTGGACAATGGCCTGGTAGTCCTGGTGGACAAGTCTACCATGAGCCAATGACATGCCCYTGTGTCCAAGGCCAATAGGCTCCTGGGATACATTTTTAAGATCATTGCCAGTAGGTCGAGGGAGGTGATCCTGCCTCTCTATTCAGCCCTGGGGAGGCCACATCTGGAGTGCTGGGTCCAGCACTGGGATTCCTAGGACAAGAGGGTCATGGAGCTACTGGAGAGAGTCCAGGRGAGGCTACTAAGATGATGTAGGCAATGGAGCATCTCTCCTATGAGGAAAGGCTGAGAGAGCTGGGACTGTTCAGACCCAGAAAACTGAAGGGGGATCTTACCAACACATACAAATATCTGCAGGGATATTTGTCAAGAGGATGGGGGCAGACATTTTTATGTGATGCCCAGTGATTGTACAAGAATAAAAGGGACAAACTGGAACACAGGAAGCTCCATCTGAACACAAGGGAAAAATTTTATSGTGAGTGAGAGTGAGCACTGGAACCAGCTGCCCAGAGAGACTGTGAAGTCTCCTTCTCTGGAGATACTCAAAACTTGCCTGGATGTGATCCTGTGCAATGTGCTGTGATAATCCAKTGGATCTTAAAAGGATATTTATTTCTTTAAATCTACAAACACCCTTGAGCAGACAGGCCAACAGACTGTCAGAGAATTAGCTGCGACCCGTCTCAAATTCCTTTCCCATATTAATTTGAACCTGTCTAGAGGTGTCTTCCTGACAGTGGCACTGGAGAGGGTTTTGTGGTTGGTGCAGCATGTTAGTGCTCCTTTACAGATTCTTCTGAGCCAGATATCTACCGCACACCTGCCATTTCATAGGAATTAATGTGTCAACCCACAGGGTTCCTTTCAGTTTGCTGTTCCTAATTTAGCAATGTGGGAAGGAAGTGTCTATCATGACTTCCTGAAACACATTAGGGACCCCTGCACTGAAAAACACAAGAGATTAAAGAACCTTTTTAGAGCTTTGAAAATGAGTAACTTGCTAGTCATGCGCTAAGCAAAGGCAAGTGTTCATTTGGCAGAGCAGCACTGATGGGTTTCTAAGTGAAAAAATACAGTAGGTGTAGTTGTAAGCCAACTGGTTAAAACAGCTGGGACAAACCTCATGGTCTGTAACATTTGTACAACAGGCCTTTGTTTGAGAAAAAGCAACAATAAAAAAACAGTTTGTTTGTTTTATGGGACATGAGCAGTTCTCTTGGTCTATAAGGGCAGATGAGCATCACCAGGCACATTTTCAGAGGGTCTCCCATCCAGACCTGTGATCACAAAGTCATAGGAAAATCTCTGTTGGAAGGAACCTCTAGTTCATTCTGATCCATCTGGTCCAACCTTCTGCCAGAAGCAGGGTCTTAGGTTAGGTTATCCAGGACTCTTTCAAGCTAAATCTTGAATATTTCCAGAGAGGGAGTCTATCTTTTTCCAGGTAATCTACACAATGTTTAATTTTTCTCACAGTGAAGATTMTTTTTTTTCTTATAATTTTCTTATAATTTCTCCCGAAATTTCTTGTGACCATTATTTCTTATCCTGTCACCACGCATCTCTGTGAAGAGAGCATCTCCATCTTTTCTATATATATTTCCATAGGTACCTTTTGGGTATTGGCAGGGTGTGGTCAGATCCCCTCTGAGTTTTTTCTTTTCTTGCCTGAACAAATCCTACAACCTTCCATCATATATCAAATTGTCCAACACTCTGTTTTTCTGTGTGTATGTGTGTGTGCAAATCAGACCAGGCAGGCAGTTGAACTGTCTTACATTCATACCCTTCAACAGCATCTACCTGGGCAAATGCTACCTCTCTGGAATAAACTTTCAAAGTCATTTTTGGCAGATGGCCTAGTCCTTAGCAAATACAGTCATGGATATTAGTTATGTTCTCCATAGCTTATACTCATGCAATAAGAACAATAGAAGTACATACATTTTTTGGCTTCTTGCACAGTTGCTCCAGAGTTTTTTTATGATCAGGAAGGCTTGGCCACACAGCAGGCTTGATCCTGAAAGAGTAACGATAGACAAAACGTYGCTCAACAGTAGCAGAGAGACATGTTGTGATGTATGAGGTTCATCCTGCATCATTTGTACTAATTGTTGCAACCTTGGAGGTGGTTTGCATGAGTCAGAATGAATTGAAGACTCAGAATAAATCAAACACAGGARAAGAAGAGATAAAAGGTCACCCAATAGTCATTGCTCTTCTGAGTGCACAGACTGTCATGGTTAAAGGAAGACACTTACCCACTGCTGGAAAAGCAGCAAATTGTGCTGCCAAAGGTTTCATTTGAATATGACTATTTTAGCTGGGTTTTGTATGGTGAAAATAACTTCTGCAATGGAACAAGCTGCTGTGGCTAACATGCAAATTGGCACATGGAATAGCCTCCGTTTAACAAAAAATTACACTTTGGTCCGCTCCCTGGCCAACTCCCTGTGCTTCAGACATCTATGTTGTGGTCTTATCCCATACCTGTCATCTTATTGSCTTAATTAGTTCTCTTGCTGTGCAACTCAAGCTCTTCAGCTATGCTGTAGATAGAAAATATTGCCCRCTGACACTCGGTGTTGCAGTTATATTGATAATATAGATGTATATGAATCTACATTAATATGTGTCTGTGCATATATATATATATTTACACATGTAAAAATCTTCTTATATTTGAAAAGGGGACCTCTGGTCTCAAAGGGCCTCGCTATCTAAAAAGTGATTTTCTAGAGATTTTATACATGCAGAGCTTCTAGCTAAGTTAAGAGAATTGAAGATGCTCAGGAACATCAAAAAGCAAGGTATAGAAATTTCAAGTCACATCTAACTAGCAAATTAAGCAGCACCAAGGAGTGTTTCCTGGCAGATGACTCAGAAGCAACAATGCTAAATTATTAGASAGGTCCTTGTCGTGGTTTGAACAGAATGAACCAGAGTATCTCCAGTAATGCCCATGTGTATTTGACACGGATCAAGGGGCATCCCCAGCAACAGCTTTTGTGTGGCCATGCTTGTATACTTTTAAATGATATTTTCTATATAATTTTTCTATATTTCTCTGTAGGTAATAAATGAAAAAAAATACTGACAAAAAGGACTGCCCCTGAGATTCAGCCTCTGTTCGAGTTCTTCCTTGACCACCTTGGAACGGGAGGTAGAGACTGGCTTTGGCACACCAAATGTGACCCCCAGCGGGATGGGCTTGTGATTGATGACACCAAGGCCTCTTCCCCCAGACTGCTGCCATGCTGTTTTTGAAAGGGTTAAAGTGTGAACATCCTGCTGACTCAGCAGATGAAAAGAAGAGAGACAACCTCTCCACTAAAYGGTTTTCAAACCTCTTGAGATTTCACTAAAACCCATACTCAAGTCAAATATGCCTTCAGTGAGACCCTGATGCTGTGTTTTGTGCTAGCTTCAGCTCCCCAAAAGTCCTAGTGTTTCAARCTCAAGACTGAGGTCTGCTCTTGAAGTGGATAAGAGTTTGTCTTCTACCTAACAACACTCTCTCTTGCCCWCTTTACTCTTTTTCTCCCTTTGGCTTGGTGTAGAAATGGAAAGAGAATAGTTCACGAGTATAACAGGGAAAGTAATAGAACTGGCAGAACTGGATTGGCTTCCAACTCTTTCTCATATGAAGAGATTTAGATTACCTGTTTTCCCAAAAAGTTAGGATCAGGACAATCATGACAATCAAAAAAATGAATCCCAGAATGGAGAGTATAATCATGATCATGTCAGTGTCTAAAGGGAAAAAAAAAAGAAAAAAAGAGCAACTTCTATTACATCTAAACACCTTACTTAGCATTACTGTAATGTAGCTGTTACTGTAATGTTACTGTAATGTAGCTCCAGACAATAAATTAGAAATTAGGTGCTAAGCATTAGGATCCTGCGGGTTCGGTTGCCACAGGGCACAGCAGCACTGGGGTGTCAGGGTATCACTGACTGCAGCCTGAGGACCCCAACTCTACCTGATCAGGCTGAGCTCTTTCTCACAAACAAAAGAAAGCATKTTTTTCACCTTACCTTTCTCCAGGGAGTGTTCCCCACTTGTTCTGAAGATCTTGGAAGTGCTCCATTCACTCCATGTGCCCTTAAAATAATCTCCATTGGGCTTTGAACGGACTCTCACCTCATATGATGTATCTTTTTCAAGATTTTTCCCCAGTAATTTTATCTGCAGGTATTGAGACTTTATTGTCTAAACACAGAAACACAAAAAAAAAAAAAAATTAAAATCCATTAATTTTTCTACAGAAGACAAAAAAAAAGGTATATAGCTACATCTGAACTGAAGGAGAGATATCATGGAGGGATCACTTTTTTTTCTTCTTTTTTTTTAATTCTAAGCTTTCAGCTATGCACAAGTATGAGGCCAGATGTGTCCTTGCAGTCCCTTGCTCTTTGCTCTGTGTGCTTGCTTGTYGCAAAGGTGACCTCACGGCATCAGCCTGGCTCCATAGCCAGGACAGCATCAGAAAGGACAGTCAGGAGAGCAGCAGGAAGAGAGAAATTGGAGTAAGACCTGCCTGGGCACGAATGGTRCTGTGCCAGCTCTGGTGAGGTAACGGACACTATACACTGACTTGGGAGACTCCAAAGGGAGCAAGAAAAAATAAAGAAGATTATGGTGCATAAAAAGACAGTTTCTGGTTCCTACAAAGTTGCAGCCTGAAATAGGGTGCAGGGAGAGCTGCAGGGTTGAGCACCAGAGAGCTGATGCCACACAACCCCTAGGGAGTTTGTGAGGAGAAAGGGACAGGAAAAAATTATTGTGTAGAAAGAAAGGTCAGGTCCTGGGCTGTAACACCTGACATCACACTATCTGCTAACTGTTAGGCACATAAAATAAGAGCAAGGCCACCACAGTAAATCCCACTACTAGTAGTATTCGAGAGGGTTCTCTTTCTTTATTATTTCCTCTGTTTTCACCGTGAGACACAAGCGCAGGATGYTTCTGCAGTCTAGAAAAGTATCTAGATGGCACAGTTGCKGTCCGCCTGGAACTGCTTCAATGAACAAAATATTTCATGTCATCCATTGCATCTTTCCAGGTTTTCAACTCTAAAAGTGCAGATTTGAGATTTTTTTTTTAACCTGATACTGGTATTTCTGGTAATGTTAATTTCAGAAATTAATGAAAAATATAACATACCAACATTGCCACTTACCTTCCACACCCCTTCTTTCTCACGATAGTCTATTTGGTGTATTAATTTGTCCTTTAAGTATTTCTTCCACGAGTGTGGTGTACTATAGTGAATAAGATATTCGTTTGCCTCCTTTTGGTATGTGATGTTTATATCAAATGGTATTTCTGGCTTAACTGCAAATGACAACAAAACAGCATATGACAGGTTCAGATTAATGCCACTACAAAATAAACAGGTTGGGAAAAACCTATTCCAGCCTTGACCCCCTCATAAGTGACCTAACCTGACATAGGGAGCAGTGCAGGCCTGGCCTGGTCTGGGCGATTGTAAAGACAAGCTCCACTCCATCATTTTACCCCAGGCTCAAGTGGGGCTTGGAGTCAACTTGCTGTTGCAGAGAAGCAGCAGGGAGAGCGCTCCCCTTCACTGTGACACTGAGTCCTTTGAACATAAAGTCAAAGCATCCCGTGCCCTTGCACTACCTCTGCTCAGAGACCTGAGGTTCAGCCCCTCTAATCAGAGCTCTGAGACTTCTGCCTTCAGTTCTGATGACTAAATTGTGTTTAAGGGGTAACCTGTCAGTTGCCATGGTTGAGCCTTCAACACTAAGAGCTGTAACCATGATGTGCAAGCTGTCAAGAAGCCAGCATTGATGTTTCAGTAGTGTCATGATGCATTGGCAAACCGCTAAGCAACCAGAGAGGGGCTCTGCGACCTGCCATTTCGTGGCACAGCAAGTTGCCCCAGGCTGTCCCACAAACTGAGATGAGGCATAATATGATTACTGAACTATACAAGGACAGAAATGCTTCATAAGAGAGAGATGTTACAGTGTCTGTATGTCCCTCAGCATCCTTTCTGTGCTGTGGGAATCGTGKGGGAATCATGAGCATCGACTTCAGACTGTGGATTCCACCACGAAGCAAGGTATGAAGGGAAATCTTGCCGCTTCCTAAGCCCTGTATGGGACTAGAAAGTGCCTGCCAAGCTCACGCTAGACCTTACGTTGTCAGCCCAGGAACTGCAGAAGYCCTAGTAAGAGATGAACAAAATGTCCCTGCTCTACATTTTAGGAAATCACCAAAATAGATGTTTCACTCACCCTAAAATTTGATCTAGGTCTAGGTCTGCGCAAATGGTGTGTAATAACAAGTCAGAATTCAGCTGCACTTTTTCAACAGACCACACTAGGTTTTGAAGCAAGGGGAAAACACACTCCACTATAAGCTAACACTGAGCCCCTCCTAGGACAATATTTGATGTTGTCTCTGTTTCCCTTGGATTGACCCATAAGTTTTGTGCTGGACCGCTTCTTTCCTAGTAGTTTGTATATCTCAGAAATGAGCAATATGTTAGGTGTCTTACCAATTTCGGTTAATACTAGGCTCTTGCAGATCTTCCTTTTCGTCTCAGAGTCCATGCAAACGTATCTTTTTGAGAGTATATCAGTAAACTGTAAGAAATACTTATCTTTCTGTTTCTCCATATTGGAACATATATAACTGCTGTCTTCCTTGGTACTGTTGACCAAAGGGACACAATGTTAGTTTGCTCTCAGTCCTACTATAAAATAGTTGGGGACAAATTCTGATCATTCATTTCACATTAACTGAAGTGGGATTCCCTATGAATTTCCCGATGGAAATAYGTATGAGTTCCTTCATCTGCGTGACTCCCTGATAGAGGACTGTCACAAAAATTCTGTCAAACCCCAGAGTTAGGACCTTGAAAACAGAGAACAGAAAAAATTTAACAAACAAACTATTTGKAAATAATGATTAGAATAGCAAGATTAAAAAAAAAATCACTTTTGCTGGTTGCTGCAATACTTTCAGTTTCACAGAAAACAGGCAAAGGGAAAAGCAAAAGTATGCAAAAAAAAAAAAAAAGAGCTTCTTCAGCTAGGTGCATCAGTGACAGAAACCAGGTAGAAAAGRATTTCATGGCCTCAATTCAAAGTGGAGAAGATGGATGTGTTTGGTAGCTGTTTGGGTGTTTGTGTTTGAGGGTTTCGAGGGTTTATTTCTGTATGTCGGTTCGTGAGAAGACAATTGCTTACTTTTTATCTTGGACAAGATAATGACAGTTTTCCCTCTGTGGAAAATTTTACACCTGCACACCAAAGGATTTTGTGGGTAAAACATCTGCTTGTACAAAAAAAAGTTCCTACATTGTTTTATTTCACTGATATCTGTTTCAAAAGGAAAATACTSTCTGTGCATGCTCAGCTGCACCAGTAAGAACATACAGTCCACAACAGCAGAATAAAGATTGCAGATGTTATAATGYGCATTACAGATCCTTTTGGTTAATTCTTTTCCTTATTTGGGGGGATTAAATTCTGCTTCAGTAAACTCTTATCTTTTGATGAATATAGTATTTAAACTTGGTATCAGAAACTTGGAATTTGAATTCCAAGAGAATTAGAAGCTTTGTCTATTTTTTCCAACCTACTTTCCCAGAATATGCCTAGGTTATCCACTGGTTCCGAGCACTGAGGCTTCCCAGAAGCATTTCCAAGGGAGAGACAGTGATGCTGCTTACCACACAGCTAGGCTGTAGTTAGCACTGGGAGGAGGCAGCTCCGTGAAATTGCAAGTCAGGCTGCTGTAGGAATCCTTAAATTCCAGCTGACTGAAGCAGTTGATGTCCAAATTATCTGGTTCGTCGTCTCCAAAGGTTCCTAAGGAGAGATTACAGCAAACTGATGAAGGAAACTAATTACAGAATCACAGAATGGTTGAGGTTAGAAGGGACCTCTAGAGATCGTCTAGTTCAACCYGCCTGCCAAAGCAGGGRCACGTCGAGCAYGTTGCATAGAATCACATCCAGACGGATCTTAAATATCTCCAAAGAAGGATAATAACATGGTATTACATAGAGTGGGTGTGATGTAGAGGTGGGTATGTTGATGGAAATGACATTGTGGAGTGGTTCCTGCATAAACATTTTCCAGAAATAAATATCGGATGACCATGTGCAGAGATGTGCTTTGAACCATAACATTTCAGATTTTAAAGCAAGCTTAATATTCATAAAAGAATTGCCTCCTCCTTAATCCATTGCAAATGCTCATAGTTACCCAGAGGCTGMTTTCAGCTGCYGATGACTATAATCTCAAGTCTGTTYCCAGACAGTCTTAAAACTTGCTTTATTTGKTTTATGGACCTATTGTAAAAAGGGTTGTTTCTTTAAGTTGTTGCCTAAAGGGAAGAGGATCAACCTATTGGTTCTGTGGGAAGAGAAGAAAGCTTGCTCAAAATGAAAGGAAAAGCCACTTACACCTTTCTGGTTTGTTCTCTCTATATATGCCTGAACTCCCTGCTGAGGAAGCGTGAAGGTTCACTCCACGGGGTCATCTTTTTGTGAGCTATTAAACGATGCCACGTAGCAGATGAGATAAGCTCAATGAGATAAGACATACAAGTCTGCCCTGTGCTGTAGTCATGGTCAAAGAAGGGTGCTGAGGACATCTCAGAAACCGTCTGGGTGAAAAGGTCCCAGGGTACAGTRCAAAGCAGAGAAAATTAACTGTTCTCTGTGCAATTTAATGCCTTCTAACTGATGCGGGCATTCTAGTCAAGGACGGGGACAGGCTAATTTTAAAAGTTAAGGAGGAAATTTAGACCAAGAAAAAAGTAGGATCTACTCCCTTTGAGAGTTTCCTCAGAACTTTCTCAGACAGGTTTTCCTATTAGAAACCACAGACCACAACTAGCCCCTGTCATGCAGCAAGACACACTTAGGAGGCCTGGTGAAAACCAGAACATTTATGTCAAGAGGCAAAACAGTCTCAAAAAGGAACGGAATAGAAATGCACCCTGTGAGATATTGCTCRGCACGATTCCTGCTAGCGGTGTTTGCAGCTGATGCTCAAGCCTAATGTCTTCTCAAGAGTGAGGGCTGGTCTCTGCAGGAACTTTTCTTCAGTGGGAATTTCAGGTCAGGAGAGCCCACAGCACCTCAAAAACCTTGCAGTGCCGAAGCAGTAGATCTACCCTAGAGGAGGCAAGAACAGCAGGTCCCCTCGCGGTGCCTGCGGGAGGACCAGGCGCCCTGCAGACGTCTGAGAGCATCAGTGCAGCATCTTGCTGCCCCTGCCCACATCGTGCTGCGAGACTGCGGCCACTCTGCAGACTCCTGAGGGGACTGGAAAATGATTTGGGCAGTTTTAGAAAAACTGSAGTATTTTGCTGTCATGAAGCTTTTGAGTCCCATAGCACATTCTGACTGTATTGCAGCGTTCTCTGAAATGTCACAAAATTCGGGCTCAGGAAGCTGAAATTTTCTGCCAAAACACATGGCTTCCTGTAAATTTGCCTCAATGACTCATAAAACAATTGCAATTTGACTAAGAGCATATGACTGGTCCTGCACAGTCCTGCACTTGGTATATATGAAGTCAGCAAAACAAAAACTGATGCTTTTTAGAGAGGAGCCCACTCTGGCAGAAACAGCCAGTTCAGTGGGACTTCATACTGAACGAGTGGCTTGAGGAGCCCTCAAGATCATCCTTTTGGTGGCAGAAATACCTCTGCTCCTTTACCTGTGGCTAAGGATCTCTGCGATGACACACAACCCACTGCCTGGCAGTTGCCATGGATTATTCCTGATCCAGCCTCACCTTTGATTATCTCCCACACGTTTCTCTCACGTGTGGCCATCCCAGGAGGTGCCACTGAGAAAAATCCTATGAGGACAATGACTCACATAACTGCCCGTGCRGGGAAATGCCTGTGGAAACAGAACCCGTGGAAAGTCCCTCCCAGAGAACTTGATCATTATTACAGGTAAATTCAAACTACTGAAGGTGACTGGCTCCTTGGGTACTGTGATTGACTGTCATATTGGTGACACATCTTTTTATTACTGTAGCTATTGTATGTGTTGTGATCCCTGGCAAATGCTGCCTGGGAAAGCAACTGAGGTTTCCAAATGGTTACGATTTAACAAGAAAAAGGAATCAAGAGTTAGTGTTTTGATTCCTTTAAAACAAAAACAAAGAATAGCACCCTTCAGTGTGCCCACCAGCCTGTGTTCCTGCCAATGCCAAAGCTGAACTGCATCTGGCTTGGGGTATGTGGAATAATCCAGAACGGGAGTGAAAAACGGAAAAATCGGGAGTGAGGCATCTGCGGCCTCAGAGCGCATCGCCCCAGGACGTGGGCTCTGCTGCTTCRAGGGGCTCGGAGCTGCCCTGAGCGCTGAGCCCCAGGGGCCCCTTTGCAGCTGCCACGAGCGGCTGATGCCAAGAAGCTACAGAGCAGCCTTCCTCTTCTCAAGATGCTCCGAGGCGAACCTCGCTCTCCTCGAAGGATGAGGGAATGGGGCATCTTTTAGCATCGTGGCCAGTTCGTGGGGATGCTCTGTGCAGCACAGGCGCACACAAAGAAAGAAGGTAGTGCACTAATCTGCATGAGCATCAGCACTTAGGGGAGGAAAACAGAAGTTAAGTGCAGCTCTAGAATGAGCACAGCAGCAGGTTCACACAGGAGGAAATCTTGGTCACCACAGCCCTGGGCCAACTGCACAGGTATATAYACACAAAAATGTATATTACATGTAATTATTGATTGAGTATATAAATTTGAGTGTATAAATTGATTTGAGCATATAAATGTGCTGAAAAATTAGAAAYAGACAAGTGACCTGAGCCAAAATTAATCTGCATAGAAGATATTTAGATAGCTAGGTAGGCACACACAAAGCTTACACTCAGATATGTCACTTTTGAAGCATTGCTAAGACCTCAGATACACATTATTTATAAACAGTTACCAAAAGACAGTATTAAAAATTCTAAGCTAGGATGACTTAATTTGTATAAAAGATATGGATTGCTTGATGCTTTTTGTGAAAAAAAAAAAAAAAAAAAAAAAAAAGTATAAAAATATATATTGTCTAAACATAAAAAAGTGATAAGCATCATACTAATACCTATCTTATCAGTAAAAATCTTTCAGCAGTTTGATACTGCTGTGCTGAAAAGTGATGGAAATTTTAAATCATTTTCTTTGAGTCTAACTGCAAAATCAAAGGAAATCAAAACTGTTGCTCTCGCAGTTCAAACAGTGGTGTAATATTTAACTAGCATAACTCACCCTTGGCTGCAGGACTTCGACTCTCAGACACTGAACTTTCACATTGTGATTATGTGGTTCCTTATTCACAGAAATCACAATGTAGACAGAGAATACATGATAAATAAACCTCATGATCGGTGTTAAGTATGCCTTTGAAAACCTTCTTCTGGTACTATTCCTCCACAGACTAGTTAATTTTGCTTTTAGCAGACACGTACATGTATGTAGCCCCAGTTACACTACCCTAAATCTCAGAAACAGCCCTATATCTACCAGCATGGCACATCCTTCACCACAGTGACTACCTCTTGGGTTTGGAAAACACCTAGCTGAACAGTCCGAATCTGTGAACCTCTAYCAAGAGCAGAGCCCATGTGCATATGTCCATGCACATGCTTAAACTTGATGCTCTGACGCCACTGGGACTAGCTAGAGTGCATGAAACAAAAGGCACCTGTAAATTCTTGCAGGATCAGTGACTGAATTGTCCATGCAGACAAAGTTTTCACAGACAGAGCCTTGTGAACTGGCTAGTCGCTATAGCAATGACAGAATACTTATGGATTTAGGATTAATCTAATTGAGGGGAAAATCAGTATAATCAAAGTGGTTTTGATGTGGGTTGGACAAAGCATACAGATCTGTGCGGGAGGACCATCTCAGTCCTGCCCGCTGACACCTGGCAAGATGCTGCTTCTTCCTCACGTGGCTTTGTAGCTCTCTTGGGGCTTTGGGGGATCTCCATCCCCCTCCACCAGGCTATGGGCAGCTGGAGGAGAAGGGACGGAGCTGGGAAACAGCCTGCGGCTTACAGAACAAGGCGAAGGCAGGAGCGTTAGGGAACTTCCCCATCCCCTGCTCGTAAGAAGGGGGCAAGATGATGCTGGCTGGCAGCACTTCACTGGGCCTTTGTCAGGGCGAGGATGAAGCCAGACATGGACGGTTCAAACATCCATCCCCAGTGATTTACCCCGACTTGTTTAACTTGCTGACGGAAGCCACACAGCTCATAAAGAAAGCATTAAASCCACTAATTGCTCAATAGGGTTTTTCCAGATCTGTTTGTTTCTAAGCAGAGGATTAGTCCTGATTTACTGGAAGCTGGTGAAAAGGCTTCAGTGACTTCAACTGTAAATCGTTAGTGTTGACCACTCACCACAATAACAGCTTGCAATGTCCGTTTCTGAATCAAATGTGTAAACAAAGGGCAAACAGAAAAGAAAACAGAGCTTGTTAGTCAGACCTAAACTATTCTCTGTTTTCTGCTAAGTGATAAACTTACCATGTGCATCCTAAGGATTTGTATAGCTCTACATGTGTGCGTGCACATACCTATACATGTATAAAACACATGACGCACAAGGGGAAAAAAAGAGATCTTTGTGATTAGATCTGCAAGGCAGCATAGGTGCCCAGTCATTATTTTCATGAAAAATAATAACTTTGTTTCTTCCAAACAGTGAAATTCTGTAACCCCAGAATTGCTGGTAACTGATGCCCTTCATGCACAGTGCAACAGACTTTGTCAGTGCTACTTATATGAAGGAATACTGTTAGACAAGTAAAAGTTTAAAATACCTGAAGTTGAATCTGAAAATCCATTTTCCCATCTCCCTTTTGAGAAAAGATAAGGTTGAAAGAGTGGTTTTATTATTGCTCTTTATATTTTGCCTTTCAATTTGGATAATTCTGCTACTAAAGAATTTTCGTCTGTCCAAATGAAATCTGCAGTAAGCCTGAATTTAAATTGCTGAATTAATTTATAATTTTTGGTGCACAAGTGATAGATGCTCATTAGTGATGGATTGCTGAGAAGCTGCTGGTGGACCTGCTGCCTCAACCACACTCTCATGGAGACTGGCACTACCCTCATATATGATTTAGATAATSTTTTGAAGAAAATAATTGAATTTTGAAAAGGAACAGGTTGGACCAAGCTTGAATTTTATTAAGACATTTTCACTGGAAGAAACTGCCAARTGCAAGAAAAGTCAGAACCTCACCCTTTTGTGACAGTAGCTCAGGGTAATTAAARCCTACAAAAGAATTAAATGTTCCCTACCAAGAGGCGTAATTCMTCACATAAAAGTAAATACATTGAGAAAGGTTAACTAGTCTGATCTTGCATGCCCTCTGCATGCAGCTCTCTGTGATTTTTTAAAAATTTGGACCTTACAGGGAAAGCAAACCTGGGCATTGGTAGATAATCCTCCAGCTCCACATTTATCTAAGGCAYTGGCACTAACAGAAAGAGCCCAAACACTAAAACACCAACACAATTTACCCAGCAGTTACATCTCTCAGCTTTAACCCCAGTTTTCAAGMTCATGCACCAATGGAGAGATGAACATGAAGTTACTCACCGTCCCCGTCTGCCGAGGTGCAACAACTTTCCCCAGCAGGCACACGAAGGAACAAGAAGAAGATGCTCAACGCGGTACCTGGCCGTGTCATGCTGAGCCTGCTGCATGTGTGCAGTACGGGCGCGCACAAAACCCTCCCTCGGTTGCTTTATACTGGACGCCAGAGCGAACCCGCTGCCTGATAAAGAGACCGCAGGCAGGGGGAAATGTAAACATGCCRACAAGGATGACTAGTGGCAGGGAGCAGGAAGCCAGCGCGAAGATATTGGCAGAGCTTTTACTTTGAAACACGCTTCCCACTTCAAAACTAAGGGCCCGATTCATCAGGTCCATTGGACTCACTGGGCAAAAGCAGGTCAAGTCCAGTGAGTCAGAGGCAAATTTCTTGGCTTATGCCCCTAACTTTCCCAGTGGGATATTTGCTATGAATTTCCCTGGKATCATGATTCAGTCCTTGTGTTATGCAGCTGGCTTTGAAAAGCAGAGCACTGAATTMTACCTTCAGTTTAAATTTTTCAGTTCCCCACATCCTCTTTCCTCTCAGTGGGGTTACACATGTCCGAAAGGGAAAAATTACTAGAATTACTGTGAATTCCCACGCTCACACCTTCAGCGCTGGCATCACGCAAGTCCCAAGTGAGGCAGTGCTGACCCTGGTGAGCTGCGGTCTAAGAGACTAATSCTGCAAAGCCCTGCTCCTGAGAACCAAGTGATACACCTCACAGGCTTTCAAGTTTTGGACAAAAAAAGAGGCAAACAAAGGAAGACAGTGAGGCTTCCGTACGCCTCCTGCAGCTCACTACACCCCTGCACCCACGGCGGTGGGTAGTGCAGGGCTCGGCTCCCTGCAGACTGATGTGGCTCTTGCAAGTGAGTGCAAGAGCTGGAGCACGCACTGGCACAGCGCAGCATGCACCAGAAAAGGTTTATGTTGGAGRCGTAAAGGAAAGAGAGGGTAATGCTGCTAAGGGTGCCTGGGCAAGCAGGAAAGTGATGACTACTTCACAAGACACCGCAGCCAGTTAATCCGCAAGAGACTGATCCTTCTCCTCCGTCCTGAGGAGGAGGAGCAGGCAGCCCAGCTGCCCAGGCACGGGCTGTTCCTGGGATCCCATCTTCATCTCCGGCTGGGCTTCCGTGGCACGAAGCAGTTCCCTTTGTGCAGCAGCTCAGTGGGTCTGCCAGGGTCCTGGTAGCTCTCACGTGTCTGTGCCACGTCCCTCCTTCTGATCAGAACTTGTGGGTCCCTGGAGAGGAAGGGGGAGCCCTCAAGACCTGCTAAGCCTACACAGATGCTGAGAAACGGGGTTGGATTCATCCGACCCAAAGTCGGTATTAGTGGTTCGGGTACCTACGTCAGAGCCTCTCGTGCTCCACTCCTCCCCTACAGCCAGTGGAGAGCAGCTGCTGCTTTTAAAGTCTGATTCATCCTGTCCCAAAATAGACATTTCAAAGGTGGCGTTTAACCCTTGAATATGTCTGACTCTCTTCAAGAGGAGCCCGTGGGGTACATGTCTCCCTTGCAGACCTCCAGAGTAAATCCCACCAACAAGCCCAGGAGAGACCTGCCAGGCTGTGGTAGCCCAAGCTCACCGAGACCAAACATGAATCAAATGGACCAGCGTGTGCTGACCTAATGTCACTAAGGCTGACCCTCCCCGTCAGCTCAAATAAAGATTAGGAAAGTCTACTTGAGAAATTAAGCGCATGGATTGGTGATATTCAGTATAATATCATTCTGGAAGCCCTTATTTTCAGYTAGAAATGTCAATAAAGGATGGCTCTGCTGAGCCGAGTGATCAGTGGCGAGAAAC
This sequence comes from Eudromia elegans, assembly GCA_003342815.1. Taxonomy (NCBI): domain Eukaryota; kingdom Metazoa; phylum Chordata; class Aves; order Tinamiformes; family Tinamidae; genus Eudromia; species Eudromia elegans. The sequence continues at coordinate 1,621,222 of PTEX01000008.1, read as the reverse complement.
GACACCGTCTCACTTTAAATTTCTCTTGTTTATAATTGAGTGGGCTATGACTTGAGCATTTTTTTTCTTTTTTCCTGTTTCAGCTGAAGCAAACTCAAAAAAAAAAAAAAAAAAAAGACTTTTAAAACATAATATTTTGGTTGAAATCTTATTATCAGACCAGTGTCGCCCAGGGGATTTCCATGTTGTCATAGCTGCATTCTGTCTGGGTGGGGAAACAAGGGACCACAATGAAAAGAAAAAAAACTGTATCAAGAAAAACCCTGAAGCAAAAGTACGTTTTGTTTTACTTCTGGGGTTCTGCTTCAAAAATCACTTGTTCTCTAAGAAATATTCGAGTCTCTCAGTCTCTCTTTCCTTTAAAGTCCTGCAGATAGGAATTTTGATTTGTGAGTTTAAATCTTAGGGTAGTCGAAGTGTTGGTACCCAGGAGAGGTCAAAAAGAGACTGGATTATTGGATTTCTWTTTTTTATTTATTTATTTTTTTTGCAATGAACTGCTTTGTATCGGCCTCCTATTTCCGGAGTACACAAAAGAAATTCCCCTGCATTGGATCKTTCAGGTGGGCAGACGGATACTTCTGCCAGCCACTTAGGGTTGCCTTAGGAACTCTAAAAGCACAAGGGATCAGGTAAATGCACAAGTTTATTAAAAGCAATAATATTAAGGCAATGCCTGCAAGGAATTGCATAATTAGCTCTCTTGCCTCTTTAAAACARTTTAAGCAAGGAAGAGTTTAGAAACTCCAGAAAAAAGATACAAGTGCTGCCTTGGTTTGCTCGCCCTCATTAGCCTGGGGTTCTACAGCTCTGCTCGGAAGCTCCAATTTGTTCTCTCCACCATTGTATTTTTGGCCGTGAACAATGTCTGGGTTAGTGACACTACAGCTGAGGAAAGCAAGATTTTATGTAGTCCTCCTTTCTCAGGTGTACTCAAYACCTGCAGTGTTCCAAGTGCTTCCTGCTGACCACTGCCCAGCATCTGTCACCTCAGCAAATTCATCTGCATTTCAGATGTTAATAACTAATCAAGAAAGTAATTTACAAGTTAGCAGTTCTATTTACTTCTTATGCAATTCATTTGTCCACCTGCTTCTGGTTTCCCTGAGGACACAAAAGTCACATTTAATTCCCCTGGAGCTCCAAAAAACGTAAAAAGCTTCTGTACATCTAGAATCAGCTCTGCCACCAGTACCGGTTTAGAAAGGTGAGGTGGGTAGATGCCACCCTTCTACCTGCTACACTCCCCTCAAGGGTGCTAGTTCAGAGTGATCCCAAAATCTGTATTATGCAAGAACTTAATAAATAAGAAAACTTAGAAAAATATTTCTGGGGTGAAACAGGAGAGTTTATTCTACAGCTTGCTCAGACATTCAAATACTAGGAGATCTACCTTAGCTATTAGGACTAGCTGAATGAGTTTATTTCAAATTGACGATTAAGCAGCAGTAACAACAATACCAAAACCAGCCATACTCATAATTTTGGGTACGTTTTATTTGCCTTCCAGTCTTCAGGGACTGCTCAGGATCACATATTCAGCTATTCTTCATAACAACCTTAGTTGAAGTGCAGTTAAAGAAATGAAAGCTTAGATAGTCTTCATATTACTTTGGGGAGGTTTTAGAGAAACCTATATACTAGTGTAAGACAAACTGCCCACACACAATATCTGGGCAGGAGAACACAAATCAATAGCAGAATCACCTTAATCCCACCGTGATTTCTCAACATTTTTCAAAAAGAATGGTGGTCAAAAGTGGCACTTTGGTGACAGTGGATTATTTTGTGAATGCATTTTATTTATGCAAAAACACCTTGATTTGACATCCCCCACTATTTTTAATTTGCTACTTTTATATTAATTTAAAATTTAATTAATTTAAATTAAATGTAAATGACTTTTTCTTTCTTTTTGAGTTTTTTTTTTTTAATTTTCCCTTGTCTCTAGTTTAGAAACCCAAACTGTCAGCAAACAAAATGGTTTGATTTAGGTYGAATGACCTCTCTAAGAATATGTCCACCACAGCTGTGACTGCTTTGGGATGTCAAGTCACGGGGTTCCTGTCATGCTGACCCCACTCCAGAAATAAAACCCGAGGGAATGAAGGAAGCTCTGTATGTGGCATGTGATTAGTTTGTGACCCTGAGCTGGGCTTTTTCTGGGTCCCAGGTGAAAAGGGAGCATTAGACTTCACCAAACAGGCCAAAGGCAAGGAGAGAATAAAAACTCTATGAACATTTGGCCCTCTGAAGGGTCAATTTGAAGGAAAAACTCCTGATGGAATAGCCTTCTTGAGACAATGAAGGCCGACATGCTAGGATAAAGTGTGAGAAACCCAGTTTGTATTTCTCATATTTCATCACGCTGCTGAGTGCTGGCTGACCTGGCTATGTGCAGCTGTACTGCCAGGCCATGCTACTGTGTAGCAGTACTTGCTATTTTTGAATAGCTATAGCAATTCTGAAAGTGGACAAAGTGGAAGTTGGAATTTCAAGAGAGAAGAGAGGAGAGCTGATAGTACGTCCTGAAAAATCTGTGTGCAGCCAGGGCACCCAGGGCCCTCAGAGAGCTCCGATAAGGCAGAATTTGAAGGTTAAATATCTCTCCTTTACGAGCAAAGACCTGTCACTTATGAAGCAGGTGAGAGACAGATGATTGGTGAAGATACATTCACAACACAAACCTTTTAACCAGATTAAACATGGGGGGATTTCTGCCTTTCTGTGCTGGCTGATGCGCTCTGCCTCTTCTTYGCATCTACCTGGCTTCCTTCCCAGGGGTAGATTCAGATGCCTCATGTGTCATTTAGAAGCCAGGTCCTGAAATCAGCCTCAGACACACAGGCTGCTCGGGAGGACGCAGGTGGATGTTGCTCTTCCTTCTCCTTGTAGTTGCACATTTTGGTTCGTATCAGTCTTCTGGTGGATTAATGAGAAGCTTGAAAAGCCAGATGCTGCCATGTTTATTTTTAGCTGTAGGAATGACAAAACTTTTTGTTTAAAATGAGCATCGCTGAACACAAAGAAATAATTTGAAAGAACTACGTAAAATGTTTAAGCAAATGAAGACTAGATAAACATTAGATAACAAAAGGTTACAAAAGAGAGTAATAAATTATTTAAATTCATTAACATTTAGGTAGATTTTAAAAAATGCTTTCTCGGTGCAAAGCCAAAGTAAACTGAGAAAGACAAACAGGAAAATAAAACTGCATCGTGACAGAATGTATTCTAAACAGACATAATGAAAGGTGACAAAAATCTATATGATTTAAGTAACCCAGATGTGACTTGGTTTGGCACAAATTCTGTGCTCAGAGATGTTTATCTCTTCAAAATAAATTACATCTATGTCAGCTCAATAGTTGAAGCAGCAATCATGTCTGAGGTATCATTAAATTTAGACATTGCATGTCAGAAAACCACAGGAAAATATAGATKATTAACCTGAAAGATTATCCTCCGCAGTAAGTGTTAGGGTAGGGGCGAGGAAATCTCTATTGGGGAAAAAGAACTGAACTTCTTCTCTCCATTCAATTTACCTCCTTAGAGATATAAATATGCAGATCAGGCACTAATTGCAGAGGGACAYAGGCGATTTGTGATGTGTTCTCAATCGGCAGGTTTCTTAAGGTGAATTTGTTTTCCTCTTTTCACCAGAGCAAACCTTTTAAAACCACCCACAGCTGGTTTACGTGTTTCACATTTTTCACATCTTAAAGTGGAGAAACCCCCTCAGATATCAAATATTCTCCAGGATAACACAAGACCCTTCTTCCAGGCTTGCTCATGGCCCAGCAACCTTCCGTGGATCCCACCATCCACCCTACAGCCCCCAGAAATGTTCCTTCCTTTTCATCCCAACAAAGGKCTGCTGCTATTCACATTTTCACTCTAAGGGGCTCTTCTAGCCTGTATTCCCGCTGCAGATTCCCCATTCACCTGCTCACTCTCTCATTCCTGCCGTTCCTCACTCCTTGCCTCACTTCTTGCTTCAGCAGTTGTCCTTTGGCCGTGCTCAGCACAGTCTCTCTTCATGGTGCCATTGGGACCAGGCTGTAAGGATAGGTGACTTAGAACTGAAATCTAGAACACATCATCTCTTCAATAAGAAGCTGCAAGTGAGAGGCARAATCCGACTACAGGGCACAACAGAAGAATGTTGGACCATTTTGTTCCCACAGTTATTCTTTTTAAAGGGTGGCTTTAGCTGCGTGGTTCTCAGTGTTTAAGCGTATGAGATTAACTAGCCCATCCAGGTCATCTCTCCTTCATACTGAGGTAAATGCGCAAAAAGACTAATTACGTAAAGGGAAATATATCACAGCAATATGGATAGAAGAAAGAGAATGATCAGATTCAGTGAGAATTTCATTCTGGATGAGGTGGAGAAGAAATTTCTCCCAATTATGCTTGTGATCTGAGACATAATAGAAGAATTGAATCTTCTGGCCCAGCAATACTCTCAGTGTGCAGTCCAGTACAAAGCTGTAGCTATGACCACAAGAAATTGGAAAGCTGAATACTGTTCGGATCATTTACTGTGATGAGAAGTGAGCTTAGRTGGAGCTCTGTGTCAGCACAACTGTACTATCATTGCAGTTCACATTAAATCCTTCAGACCGAGCTGAGGTCTCTCTAACCTRTTCTGCACTGTGCACAGTAGACCTTACTGAAGGGTTTTTTAAGGCAGAACAGACTGTCACGGCAATGTGGTCTGCCCTGTGAGATGTCACTGTCTGAAGAATACCACCCTGTAATTTATTTGTTGCCTGAGTGGCAGGCACCAAAGAAGATATTTGGTCTTCTAAATACTTGAACTGGCGGAGAAACTGCTTTACTTCTAATGTTAGCTTTTCTCATTGATCAAATTATATGTGAAAATACAAATAAAGTTGACTTCCAGTGGGTGGATCTTGTCTTTTTTTGTTTAGGAAAAAATGAATATCTGAATACCATCAGAATACCTTTCCCATGCAAATAATTACAGTCCACTATGAAACGATCTGTTTGTCATCTTTTGGACCAAGTAAATTAATCAATGCATTTAAGATTCTCTCAGTAAAGCAGGTCTCTCTGACGTCACATTTTCCTTCAGCTTTTTCTCTGATGTGCYTAAAACCAGATGCAATCGTCTCCCAACACTCTCACTAATCTCAGCATGCAGAGACATTATCATGCTTAAACTYTCTGCCTCATAATGGTCACTTTTTAACTGCTTCATCTACTGCTACCACCTGCTGAATTMAATCCTAACTCAGTTTTGGAGTCTTTGCTTTCCTGAGCCCAGAATTTGATCCAATAAATGGGATGATCGCAAGCCTTGTCCAGATGATGTATGAAAGTGTGGCTTCTGGGAACCGAAGGCTGCTACGAGCACACCCATTCCAGTCATGTCCTTGTGAAACTATGTTAGCCCTGGCTTAATCTAATAGGGCTGTTACACACGTTGCTCATGACTGGRCACAAGCTACAGTTCCTGGGGAGAGTCCTGGGCTGAATAAACATAAAAAACAACCCCAAGTAAATGGACAACAAAAAAAAGAACTAGATGTCATTACAGAACATATTATATTAAATGAAGAGTTTTTGATGCACAAAGTAAGAGTCATTACTCTGCTCTACATAACTCCATGAAGACTTCTGTTGAAGGCTTGTTTCTGATTTGAGTTTCTGATGATGGTTCACAGAAATGCTGCCCTCATGGAGGGAGTAGAACAGCCAGAGCAAAAGAAGGGTGGGAAATTACAGGAGCTGTTGGGGAGAGGCAGCTCTGTGGCTCATCTTTCTTACAGCCTCTTGACTGAGCTGCRCAGCTCTCTGGGAGGGAATTGCCAGATTCTGTGCAATGTGAGCATCACAGCGACAAGGACTATCATGCCATGGAAAAAAAGACAGAATGACTCATGGGTTTTCAGCCTTTGGATATAGGCCCGACTTGCACCCTGAAGATATTTCTTCTTGTAATGTGGGGAGTGACTCTACTTACGGGAGCACAAGGCTCTTTCCTCACCCTGCAGAACACCCACGCTCCGCTTGCAGAAGCTCTTTGCCCTCCCCATATCCACATCCTCTGCCGGAGGAGCTGCCTCCCTGCAGTCCAGCCTGGGCAGGCTCTTTCCCTTCTTCCTCATCTTTTTTGCAGCAGCTCCGTCCTGCTCTCCCCCTAGCTCAAGGATCTTTGCTCTTATGCAGAGCTGACTTCCCTCCACTAAAACACATGCAGGAAAGTTAAGCTTACGCTGCCCTTTGTGTGGATGGGTGTGGATAACAGTACACAGCATTGCCTGGAACTATTGGGATATCAGTGGGTTTCCTATTTAAGGAGCACTTGTTATTGTACTTTTTCTCCATGTTRGGTTCACAGAGAGGGCATTGCTTTAAAAGTCCAAATGAAGGAGAACTATCAAAGCCAAGCGGTAAATCAATCTTAGCTGTATGAACTTGTGCCAGGAGGAACATTCATGAAAAATCATAAGCACAGGATTGCCTACAGGTTATGGAGGCTGGCCAGCCTTTGAGTGGCTTTGGCCTGAGGTGGAGTTTGTAACAGCTTTCGCTTGTCAAGGCAAACACTGCAAGCCAAGCTGGAGCACAGCTYAGGTAGAGCTCTTGTAGGAGAAACCGGCTTCAAAGGGTTTGTGTTCACAGCCAGAAGGTTCTGTAAAGCTGCCCTGCATCACCTTGACTTGAAAGGAAAAGAGGAGAAAAAAAGAAAAAAGACAAAAAAAGAAGAAAAAAAAGAAAGAGCAAAAAACCTCCAACATTTAACTTGAGCAGTCAAAGAGAGAGAAAACAAAAAATAAACCACAACAGACACAAGTTACTGAAATGCATTTTTGTTAAAACCTGAAATTCAGCTAGGAAAGTTTCCAGGAAGAAACTAAACCAAGTGCAGCGGAAAATAAATGAGGGGGCTCTTACCAGGGACATCTGCATGGGCTGATGGTACTGGGTAGGTKGCATCCAAGGATTTGTCCTTAGGAAGTTACCAGCTAGAAAGGAGAATCTGTGAAGTTCCTGTGTCTTTTCTCAGGAAGACAGCAATGACTAACAGGGCAGACTTGCAGGTTTGGGACTTCCACTCTCCCCTTGTCACAATACACCTGGCAAGATGAGATGAGCCTGTGCCACAAGAGAAGTAGTCTGCATCCTGCAGGACTTGAAGGACACCAGGTTCTTGTGCCTGTGAAGAACGAGRAGAGCCAGGGATTGAAGTGAGATACAGCAGCACAGAGAGAGGAGGCCGTTCCGCCCGCCTTGCATTCCCTGGTGGATGTTATAAGCACTGAAAAACAAGAGCATACRGAGAAATTCCCCACAATCACAGATATACAGCTTAGTGGATCAGGATAATTATGCTAATATGTGCAGTATTGTATTATAATTCTGTATGCAGATGTAATCACTTTTTTTTTTTTTTTGTGCTTGACAGTGCTTTATTTTCTTCTTTGCTAAGAGCTTTTTGCATGCTAAAACTTTCAGCATTTTTGTACATAGGTATGAAGAGAKCCTTGCACAGACAAGAGCATTACAAATACTACCAGAATCATAACTTTGCACTTCGTTAGTATAAGTTATTTTTGCTAAATAAGTTATTAAGTAGCTTTTGGATTATTGTAGGCCAGAATTTCTCAAAATGGAATCATCCAATTAATCTCTGCYCTACGAAAACATCTTCAAAATTCCTGAAGCAAATAAGGAGGAAAAATCTCATTTCAATGATGTTTGTACTTCTCCATCACTGGAAATCTTCTGGAAATTGCATCAMAACCCCTTTGTAATGTAAGAACTGGCTTAATTTTCACAGCTGTTCAACAACCTGCTTGGGTCTGTTAGAGGGTGGTCAAAACTTCTAAACGTTTAACTATATATTTGGGTACCTAAAAATATAATTGTACCTCTAATTTTAAGGAACTRTGTTGGGAAATAATTGCCCATATTTTCCTGCATGAAATCCTATTTACAAGGCTMTTGCTCTAGATAAAGTTCCTCCTATTTTGCAGCCTCTCTTCCCAACTACTGGAATATATGTGCCCATTTTAGTGATTACTGGAGATTGTCAGGTAGCAATTACAGGAAACTGTGTGTACAATATTCTGGAACAATGCCGAGATTTGGGAGTGGTTCAATGATGACTCATTCAGGGCTTAGGAATAMTGATTTCATTCAACAAGAAAGTCAGAAGGGATAGGCAGTAAGTGCACGCTCATTTATGTGTTGATATTGCCAAGGGTGGGTTTAGTGGCATACAGAGTACAAGGACACTGCAGTCATACAGCATCAGCATCCCCCTTTCCAGGGGAGTTTGGCTGCACAAGTTCTCTATTGCAGTTACCTACAACCCCATAGCAAAGAAGATGTAGCTACTATCACAACCATACTCAGCATAAGAAAGTTAATGGAACTGGGCATCTTATACCACATTCAGTTTGGGCTGATGTATAACCCATAAATCTTAATTTTTATGGTCAATAAATAATACCTTCATTTCCCRGGGAAGAAACTCCCTCAGCAATGTGAACTATGAATTCTGCCAGGAATCCTCCATCTTGACCCTTGGCTTCCTCTTCCTTGCAGCAGACAAAACCACTACACAGYAGTAAATCATCAGCTATAGGAAAATCTAAGAAAGAGTCGGAATTTTGTAAGAGGATTTGATTGACACTGAACATCCTTGGCTCGGAAAGCAGAATGGGGAGAGTACCAGCTGTTGACCAGCGCTGCATGCGTGATCATGCGTGGTTTGGAGCACTTGTGCTTCTGCCCTACAGGAGATGCAGTGAAAACAACCTCTTAGCAGTAGCTAGTAGCTGAAAGCATTAGATAAATGAACATCTTTTAGTGAAGTAATGGGAGTTATAAAACTGATTTTGAAAAAGCCTGGATTTTATCCATCTATTCTTCCACAATTAGTACATCATGGAGCATATTTTTATATTTAGTAATAGCTACAAAAACAAACAAACAAACAATTCACTTTGCTCCTTKTTGAAACCACAGAAAGCCTGTAGCAAAAATGTGATTTCTTCCTTAATGTCCAAAAGATCTACTTTGTATTCTTACCTCAGCTTCATTTTATTTGCTCTAATATTGTTTGCTGTTTTCAAACGATGATGCAGAATCTGTATTTTAGCTATGGAGCAGTGCAAGCAACMAGGGATGTACCGTGGGAAGCTTACTGTGCATGTGAGCAGGACACATGCACTTTCTCTCCTTGCCACAAATATGTATGTTTTGGTCCTGTGTAGGTATGTTGAATCCATCCCAAGCATGTTTGCTCTCTAACAGTGGTTTACACTGCYACAGAAGTGGTATTTTGACAAACATATGCAGAATCTTAAGGTTTCCTGGCAATTTACTCACACGCACATACAAAAAAGAAAATGGCATTCATCTAGGAAACCATCAAAAATATGTTTTCCTGTTTACATAGTGGAGTCAGTACTTGCAGCTTGAAAATTTTATTATAGTTCTCAACAGCATTTAAATACTCTTACTAAAATAAAGCGTATAAATGCATAATTTACACTGCATGCCTGAAACTTTCTGTTTCAAGATAAGAATACTCAGCTGCTATAGGAGGGGAACTGGAATGGTAGCTATCAGCATGGACCATTGAAACAGTTTTTCAGCTAAGCTAGAAAGTCTCAGAACAGAGATTTTGGAAATAGAAACAGYTTTGATACTAGTGATCAAATTGATTATTAGTGATTATTAAGTACAGGAATGTTGCTTCGTATATGTAGAGCTGCTTGAATATTTCAGTGAGCTGCTTGCACCAGYGGCAATTTGTTTTACACTCAGGAAGGTAAAGCTAACTTTCAGCAGCTCTTCCCTTTAGTTTTCCATCTATATTTTATATAGAAATAGTTTTAGGAGTAATAGATGATTTAAATAAGAGTTTGAAAAATGCTTTTTAGTGTAGTTGCTACAAACTCTGGTTTTGGATGTGAAGAGGTTATTGATGTATGAACCGGAATATCTGTTACTTAACTTACTTCCATTTCAACTTTCTATATAGACAGGTCAGTTTGCGCTTCACTGGCAAAGATGAATGGCACTAAATTTGTTTGATATTTCRTTTGTAAAAGTAATTTCAATAACTACATATATCCTGATGAATTTAAGAGCTTTGGTGGTGATGTTTATCAGGCAAGCCTTATTCTGCAAGCCTTTCATCTGCTGTACAACCACAAAACTMTAATCTCTTGAAATGAGCTGCAGGAATTTACTGCATCTGAAAAGAGTCTGCAACAATTATTTCAGGTGACAAGCTCCAGTTCATTACCTCAGTTAAAACTCAACATCTCTTATACTGAGTTTCCCATCTTCAAAGAGATACAGAAATTCTTCTGGGTGAGTTTTGTTTCGGTTCTTTTAGACTCATCATCTGACAGGCTGTTTTGTTGTGTAAAAATAAACAAAGGCACATTTGAAAAAATATTGGCCAGTGCAGATTTTTGGCTCACCTAAAGAGACTCGAGTGGTTCACAAAGGTGAGGGTGTGACGGGACACTTTTGCCTGTGGTTTATGTGTTAAAAGTGCTTCATCTAATGAGCCACTAGCACGTGGGCGACCTGCTGCTGGTTGTGCATGTTGGGAATGAATGGTTGTGGTCTGCATGTTTCTCATAAATCAGCACTCTACACTTACTTTGTTGCATTAAAAAAAAAAAAAAAAGAAATCTCTATCTTTTGAAGACATTTCACTTGTCATAGATGAAAATGGAAAACGCTGATGCCTGGCAAGGTGCAAAGGCAAAGGGAAGGGAAAGAAAAGAAAGGAAAAGGGAGAAAAGGGAAAGGGAAGGAAGGGAAAGAATTCTCTTCAGTGTTTTCAGTATCTAAATAGTTAAAAGGCTTTTGTTTTATCTTTAGGAGTTATAATAAAAATAAACGAAAGCACACAAACTGTTGGAACTGTCAGGTTTCTTAACTGGAACCCTGGCTCCTTAACTGGAATTCTACTTTCAGTCTCTGGATACAAACTTAGGCAACTCTTACGCTGATTTGAAATTGATGAGAACATCACCATTCTTATCAGAAGAATCATTTTATCAAATTCCTTATTYATAAAGTAACTTTGTATACCTCCAAATAAATGATAATATCTCCAAAAGTGTTTACAAAAAAAAAAAGACATGGGAAAAACTGGCATGAGGATAAAATTAGTTGGTTTTAATTTTCTAAGAAATKGCAATGGTTGCAATCCTTGGTTTGTCTAGAATTTAGAAATGTCTGGAATATTGACCTCAGTTATAAAATGGCAAATTCAACYCAGTTGCTTATTTTATTTTATAGTTTTTCTCAGTCTTGAATTCATATCTCATGAAATCTTCTAAACAAAAAAAATGGCAGCTTGAGTAGTGTATGAACTTACCTAATCCAGTTAATCTTACAGTTGAAGAAGGTAATAGGTGCTTTTTCTTAAAAGTTTGCCACGCAGGAAAATTCAATAGCCTTGTGTTTTCTTAAAAAGAATATGAAAGACTATAATCTTCAATGGATCCTTCAAAACTCATAGAATCATAGAATGGCTAGGGTTGGAAGGGACCTGTAGAGGTCAYCTAGTCCAACCCCCCTGCACACGCAGGGTCMCCYAGAGCATGTGGCACAGGGTGATGTCCAGGCRGGTTTKGAAGATCTCCAGAGAAGGAGACTCCACCACCTCTCTTGGCAACCTGTTCCAGGGCTCTGTCATCCTCACTTAAGAAATTCTTTCTCAAGTTCCTGTGGAAC
>PTEX01000008.1:1454121-1609077 GCA_003342815.1 Eudromia elegans | reverse complement strand
GCCCAGGTCCCTCTCTGCAGAGCTAGATGACACCCACTGCTCTGCCCTCATCTATCCATCTAGTCACACTGTCATAGAAGGCTATCAGGTTAGTCAAGCATGATTTCCCATTGGTGGACCCATGCTGGCTACTCCTGAATACCTTCTTCTACTCCAYGTGCCTGKAGACAGCAGCCAGAATGASCTGCTCCATCACCTTTCCAGGGATGGAGGTCAGGCTCACCGGCCTGTAGTTGCCCGGCTCCTCCTTCTTGCCTTTTTTGAAGACYGSGGTGACATTGGCTTTCCTCCAGTCCTTTGGCATCTCCTCATTCTCCAGGACCTTTCAAAGAAGATGSAGAGYGGCTCGGCTAYGACATCCACCAGCTCACGCAGCACTCTGGGGTGCATCCCATTGGGGCYCATGGATTTGTGGGTRTTGAGTTTCCTCAGGTGCTCTCATCAATCATTTTGTTTCCTAAACAAGAACCTAAAGTCAGGGCCGTTGATCGTCTTTTATTTAGTGACATAAAATAGCCTGAAGGGTCTTTCTACTGGCAAGAGTAGGTCTCAGTGCCTATGAAATGCTTAAAATGATGCTGCCAGTGATCTCCTTCCTTCCATCCATCTGCCAACACCCCCCCTCCCATTAATCTCCTCTTGGTTTTGCTGGATTCCCCTTCTGTCCCACCMACTTTCCTCTCTTGGTGCTGCCCCTCAGGAACACCACTCATTCATTTTGTCCAGCGTGCAAGTTGAACAATAAAACACTGAATGGCAGAGCTGAGGAGAAAAAAATCACAGCATCCTTTTATAGCAACAACATCACTGCTAAAATAACCTTTTAAACAAAAGAGGTAGATGGGACCTAACTTCATTCCAGCTAACCCTCCAGAGTAAGTTACAGGCCCACTGAAGAAAAAGAGAAAGAACTTGAAAAATACCCATTGCATGGAAGCAAGAATCTATGCAGGAAGAAATCAGTTTCTAATTAATGCTGCCAACTCTGCATTTGAAAGTTGCTTGTGAAAGATGGTAGAGATGTTGTGCATCACTGAAACAGTCTGAAGAAGGATACTCTTGCCATTTTCTCAAAGCATAGGAAAAAACACCAACTGATATGGAATCTCCTGAGAGTGTTTCAAGTGTTTATTGAAAATAACAGAGAAATAAMGTATTTAAAACACATTGTGCTCGGATCAAATATGTAAATGATTATATCTGAGTCACTGCTGCTACAACAGCTGCTGAGGCATTTGGTTCATTTGTTCTGGCTTTCTAAAAAGTTTTTAGAATTTTTCTGTTTTTCTGAAAAAGTCTTTTATTTTTAAACAAGCATTATAATTGATTTGATGCAAGGATTATTCCATCACAATCTAAATTAGGTCATTTTGTGTTTGTGAATGTATTAGAAGCATAACCTGCTCAGATCAAATTAGATCAGCCTGCAGTGTCCTGCTTATTGAAATACAKCTCTAGAACAGAAATATGAAAACATTAAAACATTAACTGAGAAAGCCAGAATGACTTGGAATATGCCCTGCCTCCTGTTTCAAATCAATGGCAGTTGCAGGAAGTATCTCAACTTGGTTCTTAGAAATGGAAGTGAGAAAATGCGTTGGTAACTTATCTTTCCTTGGACAACCTAATATTATTTTTATCCCTTTATATCTCCTCCTACAATATTATTTTAATTTTCTCTCAAGCATTTACCTGTTTATTTCCAGTGTAGTTTTGGCAGATTATAATTGCTTGATCATCCATATGGAAGTGATTAATGATACTCTATGTCTTATTCTCTGCTTGTGTAGTAAAAACAACAATACAGGAATTTCACTGTCTTCACCTTAAATTTTATGTAAGTATTTCAGTTTTCTTAAGGCTTAATGTAAGAAGTTAAGTCTGATAAAATACCTGATCCMATACTTGATCCAAGAACCTGAGCTTAGTAATTTAAAGAAATGGCCAAGGAGACATATGAAGAGAGGCATCAGAACCACAATTTATTTTTTATCTAACTAAAAGATTAAGAAAACATTTGGCCATTACCGCCACCTTCRCAAAGAATTAAACCAGGCATTGGAATCTGAAGTTAGAATTCAGTCGGAAGAAGATGCGCATATTTTCCTAAATGAGGTTTATTAACCTTCAGAATAAGTTGTTATGTGATGTCCTGAACTCTTTCTCCTAATCTCCTGCAGTCACAAATAGACACTAACAACCATCAGGCAGAATTACTGGGCATTTTGCTGGGAACTTTAAGAGWAAATCTTTTGCGTTCACAAAGTAATATCTATTGATGAAAACTTGGCTTAGTTTGAAATCTATAACAAAAAACCCATTGATTTTAGTAGAGACAAAAATTCACTCTACGAATACAAATGCGCCAAAACAAACTGGTGGTAAGAAACAATCTTTGATTTTATCTGAACACCAACTTTTTTTTCTTTTCTTTTTTCTTGAGTTTGTCCCCATTTTGTTCCTTACCTTACCATTGTTTTTGTTGTTTGAATGTTCAGATGTGGGCGGTGGTAGAGAAGAGGAAACTTGTTTCTTACTTTTAATTCATCTGTTTCTGAGAAGTCACCCTAGCCCGCCCTTTGCTCAGTTTTGGATCCTTTAAGGAGTCCTGCATTTTAACCACCCAGGCTWACAGTTGAGCATAGAAAAAGAAACAAGGAGGAACAGAAAGACTKTCTCCTTTCCTACCAGAGGAGGGGAGATTAATTCCAACTAGAATATGTTGCCTGGGAAAAAGAGAAGGCTGTACTGATATGAGGTAACCTATGTAATTTGTTTTGAGAGCCGAAAATAAGCCATGGGCTAAGCTTCAGAGGGCTCCTCTAATTCAACAAATTTTAAAGGATGTGGTGAGGAAAAAAGAAGCCAAATAGGCCAACTGAAAAGATTTTTCTTTTAAAGCAAAAGGTATTTGCTGCAAAAATCATTAAGGAGAAAACAGAGATAAATGCTTACTTTAGAAAATGAAGAAAAAGTTTTCTACAGTTCATTGAGATCTACTTGACACTGAACTAAGCCAAACCCTTTTATTACCATTCCCTTTGCCAAAGGCAGAATAGAAAAACATCAGAGACATTTTTCAGAAACCTAATTTTGCCTCTTAAAGATGTGTTCTTGATGTAGTTTACAATGAAGTTCAGCTGCTGTAAATTTAGCCATGACACTAGAGTAAATCTAGTGTCTCTAGCACTCTTGTTTGGTGCAGCAAGACTGCTTCCAGTGCTCAAACCGGCTAATTAACTCATTTGTATTCAGTATCCACACCTTGGCATAGCCTTTTACTTAGCAAAGTAGACTTATCCTTACTGTGGAACCCTAACCACAAGACCATCCTTCTTTCCTTTCAGGTTTCCTCCCAGACAAAATGTGAATGACAAGCCATATTAAAAAACTGCTAGGTTCATTGTGTCACTGTTAATCATTATGAGGCTGAAAGGGAAAACCTGACTCTAAAGCCAGTTGCAACATGTAGAATCATAGAACTGTTACGGTTGGAAAAAAMCGTTAAGATCATTGAATTCAACTGTAATCCCTTCAACGCCATTCCTGCTAGACCATGTCCCATAGTGCCTCATCTACAGGTTTCTTGAACATCACCAGTGATGGTGACTCCACCACTCCACTTCCCTAGGCAGTCTGTTCCAATGCTTCAGTACTCCTTCTGTGTAGAAATTCTTCCTAATGTCTAAGGTGAACCTCYCCTGGCACAACTTAAGGCCATCTCCTTTTGTCCTATCTGTGGTCATTCTGAAGAACAGATTGGCCCTCGTCTCACTACAGCCTCCTTTTAGGTAGTTGTAGAGAGCGATAAGGTCTCCCCTGAGCCTCCTCTTCTCCAGACCGAATAACCCCAGGTCCCTCAGCCCCTCCCTGGAAGGTCTGTGCTCCAGCMCCTTCACTAGCTTCGTTGCCCTTCTCTGGACACGCTCCAGCACCTCCATGTCCTTCTTATAGTAAAGGGCCCAAAGCTGAACACAGTRTTTGAGGTGCAGCCTCATCAGTGCCAAGTACAGAGGAATGGTCACTTTCCTGGTCCTGCTGGCTACACTGTTTCTGATGCATGCCAGGAGGCCATTGGCCTTCTTGGTCACAAATTTGCTGAGAGTACACTCAAGCCCCTCATCCAGATCATCAATAAAGATATTAAATAGGACTGGCCTCAACACTGATCCCTCGGGAACATCGTGTGTGGCTGGTTGCCAGCTGAATTTAACTCCATTCACCACCACTTTTTGGGCCCRGTTATCCAGCCAGTTCTTCACCCATTGAAGAGCACATCTGTCTAAGCTGTGAGCTGCCAGCTTCTTCAGGAGAAGGCAGTGGGAGACAGTGTCAAAGGCCTTACTGAAGTCTAAGTAGACCATCTCTACAGCCTTTCGCACATCCACTAGGCGAGCCACCTGGACATAGAAGGTGGTCAAGTTGGACCTGCCTTTCAGCAACTTATGTTGGCTGGCCCTAATCCCCTGGTGGTTGCACACATTTTGTGTGGTCACCCTCAAGATGATCTGCTCCATAACTTTCCTTGATACCAAGATCAGGTTGATAGGTCTGTAGTTCACCGGATTCTCTGTCGACCCTTCTTGTAGATGGGCATCACATTGGCAAGTCTCTGCCCTCTTATCCTGTCACTGAGCACCACTGGGAAGTGTCAGACTYTGTATTCTTTACAACCTCCTCTCAGGTATTTATAAATAATGACAAGATCCCCTCTCAATCTTCTCCTGACTTAACAGTTCCAGTTCTCTGGAAGTAGTCCTGCTCAAGCAGCGTCAGTAGGAGGTCAGACCAAGTTGCCTGGGGCTTTATGCAACTGGGTCTTGAAAACCTCCAAGGGTAGAAACTGCACAACTACTCTGGGCAGCTAGACTGTCATCACAGGGAATTTTTTTCCGTATGTATGATAAGAACCTTGTTTGTTTTAACTGGTGTCTGTTGTCTCTTGTCCTCCTACTACACACTGCAGCTGGCTCCATCTTCTCGATAAATTCTTCTAGTCATTGCAAAGCTGTTACATTCCTCAATATCTGCTCTTCTCCAGGCTGAACAAGCCCAGATCCTTCAGCAYCTTCTGGCTCTCCGCTGAACTTGGCCCAGTCTGTCCATGTCTTCCTTGTGTTGGGAGGCACAAAAATAGAGACAGTAGTTTAGATGGGGTGTAATAATGCTGAATGATGAGTATAGTCCCTCCCCTCAATATATTAGTTGTGTTCCTGTCAATAAAGTGCAAGATGCTGCTGGCCTTTTTGGCTTTGAGGGCAAACTGGTAGCTCATGTCCAGCTTGCTCTTCTCCAAGTTCCCCAGATCCTTTGCAGCAGTTTTCCAAATCTATCAATGCTTTGCACTTTACATTTGTCCTTGCTGCATTTGCAGAGATGTGTCTAGATGAGATACCAGTCTGCAGAACCTTCATTAAAGTTAATACTTAAAGACACAATATTTCCAAATGTCAAGGAAAGTTTGTAAAATCAGGAATGAAATAAAATCACCTTTCTACTTGCATACATGTACTTTCAGCATATTTTCTATGGAAACTGTTTGAGCTAGTGAAAGTAGTACAAGGGAGTGGTCTTACACGTTTAGGATTTTTCTGATTACTCTTGGTTTTATTTTTTAACTAAATTATTGCATAAAATTTTGTTCACCAAGCTGGATTTTTAGATTTTAGCTATAATCCTATGTTCCTTTGAATGCCTTAGAGATCATCTCTTTGTCAGTCTCTACATCAAGGAAATTCAGCATAGCTAAGATGCCTTTTACAAAATTATTTGCTTTGTTTGAGCACAGTTTAAAAAAGAAACCATGGTTGAACCTTATGCTCACAGGAATTTTTGAGGTATGGACCACAGAGCAGATTGAGGAACTTTCCTTGCCATTATGACAACAATGTGACATCATGTAGTCACTTTTTAAAGTGAGCAGAAAAGTACTGTTTTAAAAATGCTCTGGTTAAGAGTTTTGAAACTTCCTTTACCAGATTGTACCTGGAGGGGGTTTGTCCTACGTAAAGAAATGCAACACGGCCCTGAAACAGAGTACTGTGTAACCTGAATTATTTACAGAATGAAATATGGAACCAAATCTAGACACAGAAATGTCTGTGTGAGTCAATTAAAGTGTGGGAGACTCCCAAATTCAGCAGTGTGCTTTGGTTTGCTGGAGTTTTTTGAAATAACATTTTCTCAGGGTTGGAATACATGTCATTCTGATTATGATAAGAATATACATGAAAATATTAATGATCTTTATTTTTTTCTAAGGCAATTTCTATATGGCATGCAAAAGAATACTTGAGCAAATAGAGGAAACAGAACACTATAAGACAAAAAACTGTGAAAACAGGATCAAGCATGTTGCATACAATGAACTGAAAGCTGACCTAATTTCTCRGTTTTTGTTTTCAAGTATGCATTTTAATCCCAAAAGGGCAGTTATTATTTGTCTCAGCTCTGACACATAGCAGACAGCATTTAGAAAATTATCTATCTTTTATGAGGTGATCTGATGAAGAATTTGGCACAACATTTGGCAAGTGACTTGAATGGTTAATCACCCTCCCTATTAAGAATATGCATCTTATTTTGAAGCCTACGGTTCCAGCTATTGAATCTTACCATGTCTTGGTCTACTAGAATGAAGATGCCTTACATGGATATTTGTAGAATGGATTTTGAATCCTCTTAACTTTTATGATCAAGTAAAAGGACTGYGTCCCTTGAATTTTCTTGTAAAGATATGATTTCCCTTCCTTTTTGTGGTTCTTCTCTGAACATTTTTCTGTTTTCTACTTCCTGCTGGAATTGTAGAGACCAAAACTGAATACTATATGGCTGTAAATCAACTGAAATCAAATATGGTTGCAAAGCTACTCAGTATTCCAGCTCTCATAAATACAAGGATCTCTTCATTGCCCTTGGCCCCAATATTAGGCTGGGAATTCAAGATAATTAAATATCTATTGTGATATTCAACTACAATCAAGCAGTAACTGTTACTCAAAATAAGTGGTTATTGTCAATGCCTGCATATTTTGAATTGTGTTTTCACTTTGGCAATATAGGGACATGTACAGTTTTCCATGCTCACTATTTTGACACTTTACCATTAAATCCACTTTCTATTTTATTACTTATCATTCTTCCAGAAGCTCTGCTTATTTTCAAATTTTATCAGTAATGCTTTTATATCCCATTCCAGACCATTGATAAAATAAAAAACAGTATAAAACTAAGCGGTAGTCCTGAAGAACCTCTCTTGGAAAGGCACATAATGATTTCCAACAGCTGAAGCTCTTTTACCTCATTGGGATTTGCAGAGCATGAATATTACTTCCTGAAAACAAGACCTTTATATTTTCATGTGGAGGACTTCAGTATGTAAAGTTAGAAATAAAATTCTAACTTAACAGTAATTAAAGCTGGCCTTTATGAAAGAAGCAAAATATGGAATAAAAATATAAAGACTCAAAAARTGTAAAAGATATGAACTAAAATCAAAAAAATAAATAAAAGTAGTATCCTTAGAAGAAAGATAGTCTTGAAGTAATAATATGGAATGTTTCAGACATATTGGATGRAATAAAATGAAATTTTGACTGAGTTGCACCATGCTACAAGAAGAGACGATTCTGTTAGCAAGGCAGATATGCATCACGAAGTCTGTTGTCATAAGTAAAACAAGGATGTTGAGGTTTTAGCATGGTTGCGGGGGCACAACAAGGTTACATCTGTTTCTAAGTCAGTACACAGCTACAATACGCCGGTGTGGTTAGCACAAAATATGTAGAGTGAAGAAACACCTTATTTGCCTGAAGTGAAAAGCTTACTGCAGCATGTATATCACATATGTTGCATATCACAGATGCTTTCATGTGCTATCACTAGAGTATCACCTTTCCTTTCAAAATTTGATGTCTGAAATCAACAAACAAAACTGTCATTAGTGATAGCAGGAAGTTGCCCTCTGCAAACAACCCGCTCCAGTGCTCTGTCACCTCTGTAACCTCCCCACTACCCATTGTCTAACTATAACTAGACTAGCTTCTCCATGTGGAATGCTACTATTATTTTTTCTGAKATAGGTCATTTAGAAACCCCACTAAGTAGCATTAGCCAACACTGTGCAATATTTTGCCATGGAGAGCTGGCCAAAAAAGTAACACAGATATACTAAAAAATGTAAAAGCATTCTGGCCTTTTCCTAAGAAAGGGCAAATGTCTGAAGCTCCCTATGAGTGAACTGASTTCAAGGGGGCTGATTGCATTCCTACAGAGTGCCATACAGCTGAGTACTTTGATAAATCAAACCTGAGAAGGGAAAGCTTTATAAGCCTCAAGTAGCTATTACCAGAGTACGGCCAAATACAGAAAAAAACCCCTAAAATGATAGAGTAGTGTGCAGGTATGAGTAAACATCTCAGAAGTATTTACTCACTAATTACATTTGTGAGACAATGTAGAAAACAATGTTTGATAACAACTGGGAGACTTGCTAGATTGCAAATTAGGTGATACACTGAGTACAAATAGTCACAACTACCTATTTGCTATGTCCAATCTTCAGCATACTTGAAACCGCAGATGAGAAGACTGGTACATTAAAACCTGAGGAGTTATTAGACCTCTCAATGGTGAATTTCAGAGTAATTGATTAGAAATGATGGTCTAAAATTTACGATAAAAAGAGTTTCTGCCTGCTCCCAAAAAATTTACATAAATCATYCCACCTCATAGGTAACATTATTTGCTACAAGAGAATAAAGACGTTGAGTAAAACTGCAAGATACAAACTTCCAATTATGAAGAAAATTTCTATGAAAAGTATTTCAGAACAACAACCTGCAGAGTCAATAATGGCCAGACTGGATGAAGCCAAAGAGGCAAAGACTCTTGCAGAAGTAAACAAGGAGTTTCTTTCACCAAGACTCCCCATAATCTGCCAAAGAATTCATCAGCCGCTAGATGTCATTATGTGTCRTAGAGATTTTTAGATAAATACCTATTATATGCACTCCCCCYYGCCCCAGTTTCTTTCTTAATAATTSCCTTTGATATGCTATRTTGATTCAAAAAAGAAAGACTTTTAGGAAAGATAACTGAAAAGTGAGGTGACACTGTAAGGCTTCACGTCCACCAATATTAAGGGCAGAATATTTGCTGGAGTCCAAAACCATGTAGCCCCATGCTCATTGCTGCTCTGGGGACTGCTCTGTGCAGCAYCACGCGTGGGGCGGCTGCTAGAAGGAAAACCCAACGACACCTACACGTTAGGGCTGCACATGTGGCTGAACCTGAGAAAGACACTGCAGGTTTCTCGTGGGCGGTAGCAGAGCTGTAAAYGGAAGACTAGAAATTGAAAGGTTGGATAGCAAAGGCTCATCATATCTGTTATTAATAAGTATCATATTTTCAGGTATATCATGTCCTTTTGGTAGGTAATCCTAATTTTAGAGAAAATAATGTTTTCATTTTCTTATGGTGTTAACTGTAACATTAAAAAATTAAATAATTTCTAGCATATATATGCACATTAATAAAAATGATCAAATATCTTATTTTACCTATGGGAACAGGACATAGTCTGTTCTAGGCAAATTATTAATGAACACAYTATCATCTCTATTTAAAATTCAGAAGGCAGTTTCATCTTTTTAAAAATATCTGTTTATTTAATCTTAATAAATCTTTTTTTAACCTTTTAAAATAACAGAAAATGTTTAAATGCTGCAGGATTTGACTCTTGCAAACATAAAAGAATAATCCTTTCCCATGGAAAAAAAGGATGGTAGATCTAAGACCAGTTCCTCAGACACCTAAAAAACCCCCTTAATATTCACCAGTCACAATTTTTTATTCTTTGCTGTCTTTATATGTTGTAGTTTCTCCATCAACTGACTGTGGTCGTTCAGCTCTGTAGAGTAGGATYTTAAAATCCTATGAAAAGGAAAATGAAAAGACAGTTAAAAGATTGTTTCATGCTGCAGCCAGATCTACCTTTTCAAATTTTTAGTAATTTTAAGTAACAATCTTTGTTTCCAACTTCAGCGATACCATTAATTTTTGTAGATAGGATGAATATGAAATTTGGGTTTAAATAAACAATGATGTGCTGAGTATTTCTTACAAAGGTAAATAATAATGTAACATTTTAACATAATAATTGTCAATAATCACATTTTTCCCTTAGAAAAGCAATTTTTTTTTCAGATTCTGGGGTACATTCAAAACCTTTATAAAATAAATGAATTTAAGTTCAAAGTTCAAGTAAAAGAGTTTAAATAAATGAGCAAATGAGTTCAAGTAAATGAGTTTAAGTCCAAACGCATATTGTCATAGGTATTTTATGCATATTTTAAAGACATTTCAGAAGCATAAACTCCCTGCATTGAATGACGCCTCATATGACTTGCARAATAGCAGCAGCATTTCAGTGAATACAGAAGAACTAGTTTAAAAGACAAGTTTTGCCAGCCCTTTGTTTTAAAATGTTGTGTTAAGCAACACAACATTTCTTTGACTTTAAAGAAGAGGCCTCTTTCAGCACATTGAGTCAGAAAAAACAAGTTTCAATTCCGGTTCAACAAAAGTAAATGTTAGCAAATGGAACCTTCAGCAAATTCCTTATCACTACTTACCAATGCCACAAAAGGCAGATGGTGATCTCAGAAAACTGTAGCCCTTTTGGCATGTGAATTTTATTATGAAACATTTAAATACAAAGTACAAGTATATATTCTTCTAAAATACAAGAATTTTAAGGAAACTATTGCAGATCATTAGGGAGTAAATGATGTAWAATGATCTGTCCAATAGTGTCATCATGTTCATGAGAGTGGGAAGTGGAAAATTCATTTTCTAACAATATTGCAGGGGTATAGGTTAAGTATCAGTCTAAGAGTAAGAATGGTGTGATCTAAAATCATGATTTGATGCAACAGAGTGACAGAAAAGCATTTAAGAATGTGGTAAGAAAGAAATTAGAAAGAAATTTTCCTCTGGATAGATTTAATTCATGTATTACTGATTTTACAAAGGAAACCAAAATGATAACAAAATACTGAAAAGAAAGTCTCCCTAAGGATTTATGATTTCTATCTGATTAAGCAAACTTAATATTCCTGATACATGAAGAAATATTTTTATCATTTTGAGTGTAAAAAACACATTTTTTTTGCATTTCTTATGCTTTTCTTGATGGAATACATGACAAAAAGCAGTTTAACATAGATGTCTATTTTAGTCTAGGTATTTAAATGCCCTTTCAAGCACTGAGTTAAATTTTCTTTCCCTTGTACACTGGGACATTTAAAACACCACATGAAAAAGGTCTCTCAGGTTTCATAAGTATCATAGCTACTGCCTACTAGGAGACAGTGATTCAGCAATGTTTTTTGCCCAAAGCATTATATATATAATATATGTAAATATATAATATTGACTATGCTCCTCCTTATAATCTAAACTGAATAGAATCTATATGACCTTATAATCTAAACTGAATAGAATCTATATGACCGATCCCTATGACAGAAAGCATTTTTGTTCTGTCAAATGATACATAGAGTTCTGCAATCATGTTCTGTTGTATAATATTCAATGGCTGCTATTAATAGAAAAAAGTTTTGTAATAATTGCCTAGTTTGAAAGTAAATACTTATTCCCTGTGCATTATTAGGAATCCTACCCCAGTAGAAGTCTAGTTTGGATGAGTATCTGATAATGTTACTGAAATGATTAACAAATCACCAAGAATAAGAGCAATAATAATATGACAATTAATTTAGAAGGAACAAGCTCGAAGGAAAGGCCTATATCTTATGCATTCAAGATATAGGTATATAGAGATACACTGTGATCTTTTTGACATTCCAGTCTTGAGATTTTTTTTTCTGTTGAAAAAAAAAGCTAAATAATGGCAACAAGACTATTCAGGACATGAAAATAGGGTAACAGGATAATATAACATCAAATGTATTACAGTTTTGATGTCAACAAATGCAATGCTAATTATTAAGTTAAACTTGTTCTCAGTAATTATAAGAATGCAGTCTACTCAAATGATTAATGCACTAAGAGTTGCAGAACATGTTGCAGATAGTTTATCACAATCAAAAAACAGACCTACTGAAATGTCTTGTTGATGCTGCATCTGAGATAGTTTTAGGAAAGAAATAAGTAGGATTTGTGACAAGAGGTGCTAAATCTGAAAAAGGTTCTTAGTATTTATTATTAGACCAAATGATATATTGGAAAAAGAAGATTTGTTTTTTTCCGCTGAGTCAGTCTACTAAATATATTGTCTCTAAGTTATTATTAAGTGTATTTAAAACAAATTTCACTCAGAATATACTCATATACAGGTATATCATAGCTATTCTAAAGGAGAATTTCATCTGATAAGTGAAGAAATAGGTTCATAGTAACACTTGTAAGTTCTAATCAGTATTGGAAAGACTTCTAATATCAAAGACAAAAAAAAAAAAAAAAAATTCCACACTTTTCCATGCTTATTCATTTGTTGGCATTTGGGCTGAGACTGAAGTTAAAAAAAACTTATTATCATGTGGGTGGTTCCCAACCCACTTGTCTATAAACTGAGACAGTAAGTTTCCTTCAAAAGGTCACCATATAACTCATCAGTAGATAATTATTTCCTTATCGCAGAATCTATTAATTAAAATTGAAGGGGGTCATCAAGAGGCCAAATAAATCCAATATCCCAAATTCAAATTTATTAAAAACTAAGCAAAATATTTTATCCTTAGTTTTCAGCAAAATATTTATTTTCCACTGTTTATGACAGCAGTTGTAGAAGCAATTTAACCTGAGAAACCACACCCTACCTTGCTATATTTATCTCATGAAAGATCTCAGAATAACAGCATTGTGGTTGAATTTCATTTTTATGGAGATTTTTATAGTCACAGGAGTAGTTCAAAAAAACAACTGATGCTAAAATTTTTGTTACCTAATTTGGAAATGTTCTTATTTAATTTGGAAAGCAAAATGTTTACCTGTTGGCCAAATACAATTCTCTGAAGAACTATCTGAATAAAACTGTTTCTGGACCAGATATATTTCTGACCAAAATTCTACATAAAACTGTGATCACTGGGTTTCTGTACTTGTTTGATGGTCAATATAATAACTTGGTCCAAAGTTGACTAAGAACTTGTGTTCTGAGCTCTTCACCACTTAATAAGAATTTTAAAATAAGACTGYGAAGTGTTGATCTCATGCATAAAAYATCAGTCTGTATTTACCAGTATAGTCAAAGAATATAAACATTTCCTCTTTAAGTATGGAAACTACTGCATTTGAGATATCACCAGTATAAACTTTGTCAAGAGGAGAGTCTAAGGATAATAAATAAAAAGTGAAGTTCTGCACCTCTAGCTCTACCTCTCACAAGGTGAGAAATATAGACATCAAATCAATCTGCCAGATCAGAATTAAAAAAAAACATATTACGAGGTATGCATACATCTTTCGCAGAAAAGCTGTGGAAATATTGATAACAGTGTTGTATGTATCCCTCCCAGCCACAAAAAACACAGGTGATGT
The DNA here is from genome assembly GCA_003342815.1 of Eudromia elegans. Classification (NCBI taxonomy): domain Eukaryota; kingdom Metazoa; phylum Chordata; class Aves; order Tinamiformes; family Tinamidae; genus Eudromia; species Eudromia elegans. The sequence goes on along the minus strand of PTEX01000008.1, from coordinate 1,595,514 downwards.
ATACGCTGAAGCTTTATTCTCCATATAGCTAATAAATCTTTAAATGTATACAATCTACTTTTTCAGCTTCAGAAATAGTTTCTGCCCAACGGAGTACTGAAGGATTAGAAATTTTGATTAAGAATATATCCTGTGCTCTTGATACTCAGCTGTTGGTTAGTGTGGCAAGGTTTTCTAAAGAAGCCCTCCTCCTTGAAAGCAGCCAAGTATATTTACATGGCATCATCCAGTTTATACTCTAGCTTAGAGCTCCTTTTGGTTGCAACTTATTTGGCTTTCATGGGGAGCTTGCAGTATGTTGAATGCTGTGAAGACAGCAATGATCATGTATATAACACAAAGCTAGCTTAAGAAATGCTGTGGTCTACAAAGAATTTGGTGCAATTGAAAACATGTTCAAATTAGGAAATCCAGTGTGTGATGAAAAAAACTTGCCCAAACTTGCCTAATGCGCAAATTGCTTTAACACACATTTACATTTAGGTGCAGGCAACAAGGAACTCTGGAGTATGGCAGGGAAGGATGCCTGAACCTGCAGCACCTCTGTGCATGATATCTGCTGCAGTCTGGTTGCCCTGGCATGGAACACGCTCTATTATATATCCCAAACTGTTCTGAAGTTATGTCTTGTTACTAACGAGGAGAAGAGAAGCCAGCCAGGTTCATTTGTGTGGGTGGAGGGAAAGGCAATGCCACATGTGACGAGGCACTACAGGGCTTACAATGTGCTATAAGCCAAGAAGACAGGTATAAAATTATGGGTCAGAAAGCAATACCTCCATATTTCATGGATGAAGTTTTAATTGATCTGCAGCCTACTTTTTCTAGACATTATTAACTGCAACCTTGCAGTGTTCCATTAAATGACATTTGCATTCCTGGGACATAGTAAAAATATTTACTTATAAATTTCTTGGTTCCAGAAAGCGGTACTTACAGGAAGTTTATATTCTTGACAGCTGTTGATCAAGTCTTGAATAAAAGGATGCTTCAAAAGGAGTGCAACTGGAATGGGTTTCAGATCTTCACTCTCTATCTCTCTGTATATATTCACGAAATGCTTTAAGAAAAAAAAATACATCTATTAAAGAAGTTTTTTAAAAGTACTGGGAGATAGCAAAGCTTACAGCAGATATTTCTATAACATGTAATGCAAAGCGCAGAGCATTCTTTACATCAACTAACTTACCATATGATAGCTGCCCTCCGTCTGCAGACTATGAAATCTGAATTCATCTTCATCTCTATTTCCATTGTTATGAAATACTTTGAGTAGAGTTGCCAGAGAAATTAATCCTTTACCTCTGGAATCCAAGATTTCTTCTTCATCTTCTTCTTCTTCCATTAAAGGTTCCTCACTTATCTGTATGTCAGTATAAGAAGCAGCTTAGGGAAATAAAGCTAAGATACAATACTTAGAAAGAAGCAGTTTGTCAATGTCATCATCTACTTCAGTTGGACATTCAAAAAGGAGCATTGATTATATTTTCAAAGTTCAAATTGTAAGACTCCTGAAATATCCATAATGTTGACGTTAGTAAAGCTTTTTCCAGGAACATGGCCAATGTTCCAAAGAGAAATTAAAGTTTTTTCAGAACAACAAAAAATAAAGATATTTAGTAGCTATTATTTACCATACACTCTACCAAGAATTTTGTATTTATATAAAGAATAAACTTGGTAGTTTACATTAAGGGTAATAAATCAAAGCAAATATGGTAAATCATAATACAGGAGAAATTCTCTTTCCACAAATTCTGGATGTTCACATGATAAAAATAGTATTGATTTTCTAGTTCAATTCAAGTGGTTACTGCATGGGTATTGTTACTGCATGGGTATTACTGCATGGCTATCAGTTAACAAAGACTTACCAGCATTCTGTAAGGAAAGCATGAGAAAAAATTAGTGTTTCACAATTTCCAGGTGATATTAGTTATACCCAAAGAGAAATTTATTGTAGTAATTTGTGAGCACAAAGATGAAATGGATCTTATAAAGGTGAATGATACTTTTGTCTACGTTAGGCCACTGTCTGTAGGATAACTATGAACAACAACAGGAGGAAGTTCTGTTTAAATCAGCATGCTACTTCACACTAAGAGAGAGACTGCTGCAAGTCAGTCACACTAGTGCTACCCATCTTAGATTTTTCATATGCCTTTTCCAACAGAGTGACCACAGGGTCACCAACTCAGTCTTCTTAAGGCTCAACAGCACTTAATTTTTTCCGTCTTTGATATACCATTTACATTTAAAAAGAGCTGTAGGATCTACACAAGTCATAACAAAGTGTTATGGCATTATAGTCACAGTATCTTATCTATTAAGTTAGTATAAATAAAAAATGACCTTCTCCCATCAACACCATTAATGTTTCAGAAGTATTTCCGTAGGCAACTATCAATCATCAATCTTCACATTGTCATCCCAGAACAAAAGAAAGAGAAGAGACACCTTGTTAGGTGTCTCTATGTAAGTGCTTCCTTGCAAGATAAATATCTAAGCTGCTATTAAAAACAAACAAACAAACAAACAAACAAACAAACAAACTCATTTAAGGTGTGCAAAACAGCTGTTCAAATTCCACTGACACTATATATTAGTTATCCTCTACCTGTAATGGAAGTTGGAGATTTAGGTCATGTATTAACAACTACGATAGAAAACTGTTTAAATGTCTTAACTCGGAATTGAAAGGATGCCTTGGATGCCTTCAGGGATCTAGGCCCTCCTATTTGACTCATTTAATATGACATGACAACAATTCATTAATTATTCTTTGCCCCCTTGTGGCTGTTGAATGTCCTGTATGAAACGTTGGCATTGTTGAAACCAATGTTTAAGACTGTCATTGACTTCAACGGAACATTAKATCACCCATTCTCTCTCTTTTTTTTTCTGTATTTAACTCTATTGTTAAATAGCACACATATGGAGCACACATGCAATATGTTCACTTAGCATCTAAGTCTTAGATATTTCTAGGTTTCTGAGGATTTCCTATTGATGAATAGGAGCACTTAAGSTCTTTATGTAATACATAGTGTGATATACATCAAATAGAGCAGAGATTCAGAGGTTGAATGTATTGAGTGGAAAATTGAGCACAGCAAAATACTCAGTACACATGGCATACAAAACTCACCCCTCCAAGATATGTTGTGAATTCTAGATTGAAGGGAGCTGTTTCCCTTTCCTTGTGTCTCAAAGTCTTAGTCTTTGACAGATAGGGTCTAACACCAGTGCAGTCGCTCACAKTTTTACCAAAGGTGGGATTTTGGGGATAACCAAACAAACCAAACCAAGCCAAAGCCCTAAGGAGGAGAGGTTGTGTTGCTTTATATCGATGAGCTGAAAGAGCAATCCACTGAAATATGGGAGACTAAATTTGAATTGGATGTATCTAACTGAGAGCATAGTCTCCTTTCTGTGCTTTTTCTATGAAATGTGAAAATAATCTTGCCTTATTCAATCTCTCCTATGGATAATTGAAAATTTCTACTAAACCTCCCATAGATTARCTGGAGCTAAGTCTGCCCTCCCTTTGCATCTGTGTTCCTGTTCCTAACATTTRCTTGTAAAATAGAGGCAGATACAAGGGAATAGAGCGATACATTTTGTCACTGTAGTGATAAAATATAATTATGATTATATGTGGAGACTAGACCATAGTAAAACAATACTYTTTTCATACTGTTTCTGGAGAGCATAACAGTATTTTTAATGTTGAGTCACTGTGGTTGTGCCACTGTAGCCAAACATTTTATTATCCAGAGGGATGAGCTCYAAAAATAGCTAAATGGAGCTAATTATTCTCTTATCTTTAATAACCTTTATGATTTAAAAGCAAAATAAAACACTGCAAAATGACAACAAAGCTGTTTAAACTTTTAACTAATCTTAAGAAAGAGAATAAGAAAGCAAGAACAGCAATATCATCAGTCTATATATAACTTAAAATGGCAACACCAGCAATCATACTACAGTTTATCTCTTGATAGTTGGTTTTAATCATCTAAGATAAGGTCAAGGAACATCATCAGTCCATCTTTACACCTATACAAGGCTTAGTTACCATGAAACATCTTAAACTTTTGTTATTACTCAACAAAAAGCTATTCAAACATTCAGAAGTATGCTTCTGAGTACCATTAACAAAGGCAGTAGGATTACTTGCAGAGAGCCCATTAGCCAAGGGATCTGTGAGGACAGGAGCTAGCCTATTTATAACTTGCAAGCAAGAGTAACACCATTGCTATATATGTTGATTCCATTTCACTGTAATATTTATTTTTACCTCCCAGGAATGTGTTTTTTCTTKTCGTTCAATATATGTTCCAGAAGCAACACTGAGTGCTCTGTAAACACCTTCAACAGGATCGGGGTGGGAGGCAAAATAAAGTAGCATCTGAATATAGTCAAGCAGAGCAGGATATCTTCTGGTATCGGCAAATAAATTATAGAAAAACTGTAAGAGGACAAAAATGCAAATACAAATCAACAGATAACAGAGTGAAATAAAGTATTGACTGATGAAAAGTAATATTAGCTTTAAAAATGTGTTGAGAATTTGTAAATCCAGTTAAATGAAAGGTGCGTCCTTCATTTTAGGAAAAAGACATTGTAATATTTTCTGTACTACAGTGAGGATCTTCACATAATGAGTAGAAACTCATAAAATCCAATACTCTGTCACATAAGTTCGATAAATTTTACATAAATATAAGTTTATTTTCTTGAACTCAGATCAYCTGTGCATCTTACTCTTCCACAGAGACTTACCTCCTACCCTAATCTTTAGTTTAGATGCAGGGATCATTTGCCTCACATTTTTTAAAAAGTTGGTCATTATGTTGCAAAATTAATGGTGCTCAAAGGAGAACAAGAGTAAATAAGTCTTTCTTTGTTTGTTATGGTTAAGTATTCTGAATTCCTACATTCTTTTCCTTGTTTCTATATCATTCACAACTCTGAGTTTCGTATACATGAGAACCATTTGGAAGGAACACCTGACTGCAAAAGGTACTGAAACTTTTCAGCAAACACAGAATACCCAAGAAACTTTCAATTTAGAATAGCAAGAAGATTCTTAAAAAAATAATGGTTTTAAAATTACCTTTATGAGATGTCCGAGCCTATCAAAAGGCAAAGGTTCTGTACAACTTTCTGTCATGGTTACATCTTCATTTCCTTTAAACCATAAGCCAATCTGACAAAAAAAAAAAAAAAAATTCATTTCCACACCTCAAAATAAATTGCTTTATATGCTAAAATAATTGAACAAATAGCTTACTATAAAATTAATTCCTAGATATTTTCAAGCTTTGAACTTGCTATTAACGCACAATGAAATCAGAATAATTAAACAGTTGCTTGCATATTTTAGCAGCCATTTTAGGAATTATTGAAAATGGAATGGCAGAGCAGTGACTCTAAATTTATATTCTTGAAAAAGGAGAAAATGAACTAGCTGTTTTATAAAACTACACTGCCCAATAAGCGGAATATGATGCATCTTCTATGTGCTTTTTAGTTTTATGTTAGGAAGCCTTTGCTACCTTTTGTCCTAAATGTTCTTCTGGAAGCACTTATCCAGACACTCTGAGTAGAACGAAGGACAGAGACATAGTGCTTCCCATCCATGCCTGCTCCCGCCAACAAAACAAAACAACGGGTCTTGTCATAGTTTCAAACTACGTAGGCCTTGGAAAACTAAACATTCCCAAAAGTATTCTCCAATACTAAGGCCAACAGACATTGAATGTTCCACATCTGTCACCTCCAACCTTCTAAAACAGGGTGGTCTTCACCAGACAGCCCATTGGAAAACTCATTTTCCTGGACATTATTTGAGGGTCTAATTGGTCCATGTTAGAGCATGCCAGGAACTGGGAAAACAATGGCACCAAATAGACAATCGAGTCCTGGTGCCTGGGGACGTTCCCTTGCACTGCCTGGTTTGTAAGTACAGATGCTGCTGGAGGGACCAAGCATTCCCAGCCAAGGGTTCTTCCTGCTATTCTTACTGGATGCTGTTTGTCATTGTTCCTTSTTAAGACAGTAAAATAAAATAAATGAACCAGAGTTTCATGATCTTTTGAATGCATGGAAGCTTACGTACAAAACAGAGAATAGACCAGTCTCCCACTTTTACTGATATATATTAACATTTCTGTTAGTGTTCACAAAATATCTTCATATATCTTCAGAGATGCTAATGACAGATGCAGTAGTCTTCAGGACAGACAAGACAGACATTAAACTGAAATGTTTTTGTGACAAATTTATATAGATTTGATTAGCATAATTTCTTTTTCTCACTTTTCAGATGAATTATTACACTCTTTATTGTGTACCACATTGCATTTTATGTRATTACACATTATATCTTCATTTTTATACTCTGCAAGTTTAATAGATGTCATTAAGCTGTGTTTGCTTTAAAAATCAAAACAGTAGAAGACATAGGAAAGAATTAAATAGGAAAGAATGGAAAATAATTAAAACTAGCTCAAAACTTTCTCTGCTTTTTTCTCCTTTTCTTTTCTTTTTTTTTTTTAGTTCAAGGTATCAAAGAATATTGAGCAAAATTGCTCATGTTCATGCTCATGTTTTCCTTGCAACCCTCTTCAGCAGAAATATTTCAGAAGGTTCATTAAGTCTCTTGCTATTGTTCTTTTCTTAATTTTATGGACTTCACTGACTCATTAACTCTAGTGCCTCATGTTCCACAGACCATGAATCATTCTGTTAGCAAGAAAGAAAGGAACACGACTGAAATGGAGCAAGTACTCCAAAGAAAGGAAACCTCAGAAAACTTGCCACGAGTGACTCTGAAAGGGCTAGAAACCATTCAGATGTTCCTCTGCAATAATTCTGGAATTAGGGAACTTTCACTCAAGTTAGAGAAAACCTACTCCTGTTCTTCTCCTAACTGCATGTACAAAAATTCCAATACATAGCCCTCTCAATGACATGGACTATAAAATTTATACACAGTAGATACACAGCATTTCAAAGTGGTTTTAAGTTAAGAAAATGTGATGTATTTTCAAATGTCAAGTAAGGATAAATAGACATCAGGGCTTTGATTTTCAGTATGAATCAGTTCAAGAGCAAAATCTCCAGAGTACTATAGACTCTGCATTACTTAATTAATTGAATTGCTTGGAATAGTTTCTGGAAATTCCCATAACATTCTCTTGCACCTAAATTATATGCCTACCTATATGTAGGTCTACTCTGGAAAAGGAGCTGCAGCTGCCAARTTACCTGTGTGTTTATGAACATTTTAGTGCTTCCTGTGTTTTTAAACAACTTGGACTATAGATTCAAAGAAATATCACTTTTATGTCAGTTTGCAAGAACTGTTGTGAGGTAGGTCTATAAAGAAATGAGTTGTTTATTTACTTTCAGTTGACTAGATGTGAGACAATTGTGATCCTGAAGTGTGTAACTGAATTGCTGAGTTAAAATTAGTTTTGATGTATCATCTGTTAAAAATGTCACATTTGCCATCTGTGTAGCTTGAAAGCATATTTTAATCTCTCACACTTCAGTAAAAAATACCACAATAGTAAATGCAGCACATAGACCTGCATGTTTTGTGGGTTTTCTGGCTTTACAAAAATTGTTTCTTTGCAAATTTGGGGTGGAGGAGCAGGCTACGATAAGTTCTAAGTTGATTAAGGACGTTCTGAAACTGAAAGACCTCTGGAATAACAGTACAGAATAGGAAAGTGAACTAACATTCATCCAAATTATGATTAAGAAGTCAAGGAAATGAAAATGTATTGAACAGAATTAGGACAACTTTGATAAAAGAAAAAAATATATATTTAATACTTTTTCCTGAAAYTTATTTCCTGAAAAACTTTGCTGAGATATGCAAAAGTTTTAAAGGGAAGAATGAGTCAAGAAATTTTATAATTTTCCATCTATCCAAAGTCTGAAAATCAATCTTCAATTGCAAAGGACTTTATTGGAAAAAGTCCAGAAATAGTTATTCAAACTAATGGCAGGAAAGTCAAATAAAATAGTTGTTTTTTGGTTGGGGCATTTTTTGTCTCATATAGTGCCAAATGAGTTAACAGTAGTCAAACTGTTTCTTTAGAAGTAGGAGCATTACTATTAGAAATAAATTGCTGCAGAAAGTAAGAAATGGAAATAAAAAGTATACCTAATTAGCCTGATTTTTGTTACTCATATATAGGATAGATGTTAAACCTGCCCTCAGTTTCCTGGAGAAAATTTTCAGCAGAAATCTTCTTCAAAATCTGAGATGTTTAAAATCCAGACTGAGTTTCTGAATGTGAATAAATCCAAGAATACATCATTCCACTCAAAGAGAATATGAGAAGAATATGACGGAAAAAAGAGTGTTATAACCTGTGCATAGAGTTCTTGTGTAACAAAGCCTGATCCAGTTCCATCCACAGACTTGAAGCTACGCAGCGTTCTGAGAAGCTGCATCACGGACGGCACCGGCCAGGGCTGTGCTGCTGCTAGCAGGAATCTGCGCCAGTCAATAAGTTCTGAGTTTGCTCCTAATTCATTTGCCAGATTTTGTAACTATTAAAATAGAATAGTAAATATTGTCAAATGCACATGGGTAAAAATAAAATTTCTACATAATATGTAACGTTAGAACTTTTTTGCAGTATAAGACATGCAGGTTTCAGCAGTGAGGTTTCAAAGGTGCATAAATACAGGAGGTTTGTCCTGTTTCTTCCTTGCACACACAGTGCAGTTATGCTGAAGAACTAAATTTATGAAATTTAAAGCTTACAGTGAATTTACAACCCTATTCAACACTAGCATAAACACAGTTCTACGTAGCAAATGAGGGCTTTTATATGGCAAAGACACAGATGTTTTTCTCAGTGCTTGTGCTCAATGCCTCAAATGCTTGTGCCATGTATCATCTCAACAGAGGCATCTGTGGTCTACCCATAAACCTTGAAATGCTGCTTCTCTCAAAGTAAGCACRTAAAACACGTCTTCTTACCTCTTCCCCTCTAAACAATACATGTTTACTTCCTTCCAGCTTACTTCCAGCAAGCTGAGTCCTGAGAGAGGACAAGTTCATCATAAATAAAGATCAAGAYTCTGTTCTCATTCAAAATGCATGGCTGTCTCTGTGCTAGTAAATAAAAAGGCCAGAGATTTCTGCCCTTAATGCTTCTTTCATGTACAGTCAGTATCCATCTAGATAAAAACTCTTTTCACCTAACCAGCATGGCTCTGCGCAAAGTCACTATGAGGCACCATCCTTAACATAAGCATCGTGCTCATCACAACCCTGAATAATGCTCAGATATCATCTAGGAGAACACTATGAACCAGACAGACAATTTAGCAGTATAGGACCAGTGCCTTGGCCCTGTTTTGCATATACAGATGTGCACTGCCATCCAGCTTCTCCTTGCTCACATGTTACTTTCAGAGCACAGTAAGGGGGCTGTATGTGTAAGATTTTTGGATAAGAGGTTGGGTGTAGAGGGACCAAAATAGGTCATTTCTGAGCCATTGGTGGCTATGGTAGGTAGGCTGAACACCTACTTGGTATCTCTGTACTATCTTCCGGTATGGTATCTTCTACAAAATCTTTCTCTATACTCCTTACTCTCCCTCATGGAGAGCTGCATTTCCTACACATACTGATATATCAATCGAAATGATAAGAAGGAGCCAACTTACATCTGAAAGTGTTAAATTCATCCACACATCAGGAAAGTAGTCTGTTCCAACATCCAAAGTAATCAAGTCCATTACAATGGTGGTAAATTCATTCTTTAGCATTAAACCTAGTGAAAAAAAAATCACTGTAAAAAACATGAATTTGCCATTTTAAATAGACTTCTCTTAATGAAATTTTGTAATGTCCATGTGGGAAAGTGATTTATACTGTCATTATGCACTATTCTTGGTGTAATATCTTTCATACCAAAATTCTTTTCTTTTTCTCATCTATAAATCAAAATAAATCACATKGAGCTGATTTAATTACAAAATGTTCAATCTTCTGATAAACTGCATTAATTTTGATAACCTACCCAGATCTGTATTGGCGTCACTAATTCATCTCCACGCAGACTTCACTGGTTGTTAAGTGGGGAATTCACAAATACCAAACACACATATTTTGCATATTTCAATTTTCTTACAGTTACCAATCTGTTCTTTCACTGYGCTCTATTTTAGATTAACTATAAATCTATATCTACCCTTGAAAAGTAGTACATGCTAGAGAATAGAATGGTAGACACAGAATAGCATCTGTTAAATTTTCAAATAAAGTTGAATTGCTCGTATAATTTTGCTTGTGGAAAGTAATKATGAGTAACRCTATCAATATTATTTAAAATAAATYAGWAAATAAAAATAATCTATGGATATATGATAATGTGTATTGATGACAAAACTGATTTCCTTTTTAAAAGAAGAATGAATTTGTTTCTATTCACATAGAAAACTTAAGCTTCATGTACAGTGTTAAAACATAGCCGAAATACTTTAGATATGAATCTGACCATTCAGACATAGACTTTGCTGTCTMATAAAATGGAATCTTTTAAATAAAGCTAAAAGTATAGGATATTTTTCTTCTTMCTACAGCCAAAATTCTCTGCCCTATAAAAGGAAGTATTTATGCACATTCTGTAACTCTGAGAATTTTTTTTCTTTGAAGCGGAACAAGTGAGATCTTTTTAATTTGCAAAAAGTATTTTAGTGGTGGGAATATAAATTATGTGCTTGAATCTTAGTTTCATAACACAGTTCCTATTTGAAACTATAGATCTACAATCCCTGTTTTTTGTGTCCAAGACGGAAAACCAGGAATAATGCCCTCAGCATGTCTTAATATCACAGAGAAATCCTGTGACTAGCTAGAGGTCCTTCATATATATAGAAGTCTGGAGAGAAGAAAAATATAGGTTTGGGAAGCTTAAAGCTTTTGGGGACAGGAAGAAGTAAGAAAGAAAGATCTATGCTTGAAGCCTTATATGTCCTAACATAAATTTCATTGTGAAAGCAAAAGCTGATGATAAATACTGAGATACCAGCAGACTGGTAATGGTGCTGATACCACTGCCTGAAGCATTTTAGTTTTCATCTTTTGAGGAGGAATACCTTTTTATAAAATCATGTCAGGTAAGCTGCTTGCTGAAGCAGTTTGGATTGTTGATTTAGTAATTTTAAAATATGCAGAAATGTGCATTTTAATGAAGACTTCAAGCCACAGGAATCAGATTGTTTCTGAAAGGCAAAATAAAGCTTACAGCACAGAAGTATCATTAACAGTAGACGATAGAAGATTAAAAAAACAGGTAACTTTAAAGACTCATTATTTTTACTGGTTCTTGGGGAGAAAAGTCCATATTCCACTTAGGAGGCAGTAAAAAAAATATATTGAAATGATAAATTTTTGTATCTTATTTGCAGCTGCAAATTGTCTGGTAYTTTACAGATATCATATTTTTTATTTCAGATTTTAATAATCATTTCTTAGGCTGTCTTAGAACTTTAAGTAACTTGCTCACAATACCAACTTATGCATTTCCCTCATCTCTGATCTTTACTACTGGAAATTTGCTAAATACTTTCACTCACATAATGCAGTTGCCATATGACATTATATGATAGTACTGTTTACTTCTTACCTTGTTTTCCTCACATAACCGTAAATATAATTCCTTGTATCTTTCAAACTTTGAATATGATGAAGCTAGTCATTTTCTAGCTTCTTAAAACCTAAGTGTATTTTGTTTCTATGCACAAAATTCCAAAAGGATACTTGTCTCCTTGTGTCACTTTTTGTGAGGCTATATGGTCTTAGAAACATACCTAGGAAGTTTAGCAGTTTAGAAACATAACTAGGAAGTTTCAAAGAGAAAGGAAATTAAAGAGCTCTAATCAAGAGGTAAAGTCTGAAATGGGATTAAAGGACTGAATATTAAACCTTTAATCACTATTTCTGGAACCTTGATTGGATTGTAGAATATGCTGCACACAGCTTCTAGGTAAGTTTGGGTCTAGTTGACAGGAAGTAATGGCACACAGATGGACTTCTGTGAGGTATCTAAGTGCTCTTGTTTGCTCTGCAGTACCTACCCATGTCTCTTACTTTGTGATAACCGTGAGGAAGATCTCTCACTTCATTCTGAACACTTTGTATTAATTATGAAATTGTTGATGAGCTGTGTGATCACTTCCTAAATTACTGCTATGTCCTAGAACCTCTGATTTCTGAAATAATTTTCAAACATCTTCAAAGAAAGTGTAATAGCTCAAAAATTTCAAACATTATGAGACCTACTTTCTTCTCATGAGGAGGAAGAAGGATTATTCAGATGGAGAGAGGAAACCTCTCAAAAAGAGATATCAAATAACTCTTCTAAATGTGTTTTTAGATATTTTCTCTAATGTTTTTGTTTATACTACTGAGCATGGACAATGTCACATTATATTTTAAGACAAAAGATGATCAATTTCCTTTAGTGGACGCAAACACCACAGAATAGTTTCATAATCATTATGAGATGCTATAAGTGAGTGAGCAGATGCACAGATGGTGCTGAGAAAAGAACACTGCTGTCAATGAATGGGGCTCTGCAAGTGGTAGGAGGAAATTATATCCTCTGGGAAWGAATACCAAGAAATTTCCCATTCTTCCCATTCTGAATTGTCTATATAACAAGACTGGTTTCAAGACAGGAAATCAGGAAAATCAGAAGCAGCAGTAGGGAGAAGAAATAGCAAAAATTAGCAACTGAAACTTAGAAGTAGACATCTGAAATACCTAAATATGAATATCAGAAATATTAGGGAGAAAGAGAAAAACTTGTTGGATGTCCAAGAGTATGTGTACTATCTGAATTATGAAATAAAATAAGGAGGAGAATTGTTGAATATCTAAGTAAAATTATGAGGAGAAAATAAAACAAAAGTGGCACCATGGTCATGCTCTGATTCAGGAGATAAGGCATTCTGGGGAAAAAAAGGCAAAAAAAAAGCAAGYACATTGAGAGAACAGGACCTGTGATATTGACAACATAGTTTAGACACTTTTTTTTTTTTTTGGGTAAAAGAAAGAGGAAGGAAGCATAGAAACAGTTAAGTTTACAGAATGTGTCACTTTTGATTAATAAGAAGAGGAAGACACAGTGCAGTATCTTCCAAAAGCAGGTTCTGGTTAATACGGCACACTTGAATCAGAGTCTAAAAATTAATTTTTGTCTGGATGACAGAGGCCCATTAAATGGTGGCGTTCCAACAGAAGTGAGAATAAAAGTCTAGAAAAACATAGAACCAGTGAATACACTTTAGAAACATAATGTAAGAGAGAAAGGCGTTTAGATATCCAGCACTTACTGAATGACACTTTTGTCATATTCTGCATTATAAGCAAACCAGMAAGATGTGCCATAAAAAGAAGAAATTAGAGGAAGACTGAGATAGTCACAGAGAACTCTTTAATATCTTAAATAAGCAGACTTATTCAAGAATGTAAACATGAATTATTTTGTATCATTCTCTAACTCTATGCAGCCCAAACACAGATGAAGAAAACTATTATGACACCCATTCAAATTATTGCTCAATATGTTATTAATATACACATGCTATGCAATTCACATTTCTAGATCAGTAACAACTTTGTGGAAATATCACAWGACACTTATATTGGGTAAGCCATTTGGAATGAGCGTTATTTCCCAGCTTTAAGCWTTATGTCACTGGATTAAGTTAAATTATTTTCTGAATCATTAGCAATTAGTATTTAGACTTTGATATTTCTCTGTGTGACACTTTCCATGCACACTATGGAAATTTATTCTAAATGAAATTATACACTGGTAGAAATATAACCTGAAGTTAACAGGACACCAGTCAATAAGAACAAATGTGAAGTACTACACGGGGATAACATAATAATGAACTGCATCAGGAACGTGCCCTTTGTCAGGGCAGAAACCTTGCTGACAAGGTAAAAGTCCTGCAGAAAAAGCTCTAGGGATTACGGGTGATCACAAAGTAAAATGAGTAAACAGTATYAGAAAACATATGGGAAGATCCTGGAAATCTTTCCATTTTTTCAGCTTTGTTAAKCCTTCTATAGCAGTGTGGTTTGGGAAATCACAATCAAGAGGAATACAGAGGGCCTCAGGGAGAACAGCAAGATTCATCACAGGGTTACAAAATGTGGCTTGGGAGGAAAGGTTGAAGGAATTACATTAATCTCATCTATATAAGGAGGTCTGAAAGGAAACACAGCAATAATTTTCCAGTTAAAACAAAATGTTATAAAAATAATGGTCATAATTACTCTCCATAGCCATATAATCAGAAGGGCACTACATCACTAGGGAAGATAAAAACAAATTTAGAGTGGAACATTTTACAAGCATATAAAAAGGAGGGAGAAATATTTGCTATAGATAGGATGAATAAACTTGATCCCATTTCATTGCAGGACTTGTCTAAGTCCTTGATATTCCTTTCCAATTATTTTTACGACACTAAGATTTCTCTGGTATTTGCCAAAATCAACCTATGCAGCACCTTTGATCTCACCAGCACAAAAATATGAAGCTGCTCCAGACAGACATATGACTTCAGTATCACTGTATTCATGTARGTTTTCTAATATCATCACAGCTGAAATCTTCCCATTTGAAAATCCCAAAGGGAAACATTGCCAGTCATGAGACTCAGGAAAAAAAATCTTCAGAATTAGTAATGCTGGTAAGGCAGCCTCTACAACACATATCCTGTTGCTTATTAGCTAAAGTACAACTAAACTTTTTTTTTTTTTTTTGTTTATCTAAGCAATCACAAATACAGGTATTTCAAAGATGTGTATATTATAATATACCACCTAATGCCCAATACTTGTTTTATATTCTAATCTAAACAAAATAGCTCTACCTAATTGGACTAAAATCTCTTAATGAGGCATTTACTCAAAACCTATTCTATTTCCAACATTGGCAACTATTTCGACCTAGAGGTAACACGAATTACAAAAAATGCATATTATAAAGATAYATACTATACCTTCTATAATTACTAAACATGTTTTGTCTTACACTGAAAGTACATAACTGATCTCCATTTAGAAAGAGTTGATTTAAGGCGAACAATCTCAAACTTCTTTCTCCCTAATTATTTCCAATTCATCTTCATGTTAGAAGAACTAAGAAGTAGAACTAATATTTTGCTTTAGTTTTCTTTTGAAATTATTACCTTTGCTGATGGTAGAAATGCCTTCACTCTGTTGCTATGCTTTTTCGTGATTGAAAATTATAAATTAGAAGGTTGCATTTAGAACATTTAGAAAGTAGAAAGTGGCAAATTATGAAATCACAAACTTCTCTGAAGTTCTCTTCTCAACTTCTAGGCTAAGAACAATGATACARCATTGTATTTTCTTTACAGAGAAAAGCGATGGTTCAAACTGTGAAGTATGTTAGTCATATCCTGGCTACAAGAGCATTTACTATGAGAAGACTGATTTGGACACTTAACAATCAGCAATGGAAAACGTCTCTTTTCTGYCTCTGCATGGATGTCTTGTGAAGGAAAAGTCCGTGAAAAGTCTGTAAAAGGTCATGTTAAACCTTTCYCACAGTATAATAAAAAGTAGCAAGACATAAAAATATGTAGAGAAGCCATGACCGAAAACTCATAGGCTGCAGAGGTCAAATAGTCATTTGACAGAAATAATGTGCTRATTTTTCTACCCATTTTTTCTAAAAGAAAATCTGGGTTTTCAAGATCAATGAATGAYTGAGACTATGAAAACAGTTAGCTTCAGTGGATATAATGTATTATGACTCAGGTAAGAGCAAAAAAACAATCCGAAGTTATGAGTCATCCATCTGCCCAAATGCCAACAAGGTCACAATGTACTCCACTATTTTTGTGCATTGTCTTCTGATTTGTGTCTTTAGGAGAAATTGGGCATATAAGAGCAAATGTGAGCAGCTAATGATTCATCAGTGAATACGCACACACATACAAAAAGGCATCTTTTAAAATTGCAACATTACAAAATAAATACAATTTTTACTTCGCTAATCTTGCAAGACATTCTTTTAAAATATTCATATATGTTACATGAATGATTGTRAAATAAAAACTGAGAATTTTCATTAATCACAACCATAGTGACTCTCCAAATCAAATTCAGATGAGCAATCTGATTTTCCATTTATCATCATCATATCATCTGCCTGTAGTCTTCTCTTTCTCTGCCAAGTAGTATTCCATAGGTGAATAGCTTTCTTAGGGTCAAACCTCTTGATATCTGGAGAGTTCATCTGAATTATCATAAGATCCGTCACACTTTCACACATGAATTTAGAATGCAGATGCGTCATGGTGAGTTTCATTTGACTGAAGCCTCGCTCTGTTTCAGCTGAATTTGCAGGCAGGGTTAGGATCAAATCTATCAATCTCAGGATGTTGGGATACTTCATTGAATAATCTGAATTCACTGAATCCCATGTCAAGGACTGGATGTTCTGAAATCTAAAGGGCACAATTAAAAAATCTATTTTTATGGATTACTATATACATTTCCATAATTTTTTCAATATGCTCTAGATACTTCTAAATAGTTAAAATACACATAAATGCAGTATTCTTATTACCTGTTGTATAGCTCTAATTTCAACATGTTCCACTCTGTTTCAACTTCATCARTTTTCACAGAGGCAGCTTCTAGTATGACTTCATAATGTTTAGTCAAGACAGACACTTCCTTTTCACCAAATTCTATAACAGAGGCAAACAGGTTTTTATACTTTTTAAAAAAYTAGAACAAATACTTCTTCAAATAATCACCATCATACTTCTATACCTTGTTCAATTTTGTCAGGCCATTGTTTAAAGCTTCCAATAGTAGTTGCTTTCAAAACTTCTCGACTTGCATCACAAAAACAGTCAYGCAACCTCTTCATCAAATTGCTTAGGACTTTAGTTCGTACTGATAAAATATTTCCATTTCCARTAAGCTGGTAGCCATGAAAGTGTGGAATAGCGTCCATCAAGCGTTCCTTYGGACCAGCTCTGAAAATAAAGAATTCAAGCAATATATAATATTTGTGCTACATTCTAACTAATTTGAATTAGAATGGCTCAGTTGTTAGAAATTACAGACCTTGTTTGATACATGTGAAGTGTTTCCAGGGTTGACTGCACCGTTGCAAAAATATCTGCAAYGGAAGAGCTGCGATCCAGAGTAACTCGTAACAGAATGTTGAGGACATTAATGACATCCAACAAGAAGTGAGAAAATTTGACTATCTCCATTTTCAGAAGGATCCGTAAAAGGCCTTTGACTTTTTGCTGATTCGAGGCTCTTGGATCTCTTTCAATCTGGAAATCAATRAGGAGAAAAAACGTGCCAAGTGTGTGGACCAAAATTAGAGATTWTTTTTTTTAGTGGTACATCCAATTTTTAAAATGGTTACCTTACTTAGATGYAGAACAATTGCAGGATAACCTTTAAGGAGAATTTGGAGTGCTGTTTGTAGACGAGTGAGCCATTGGGAGCCTCCAATGCGAGAGGGAATAGCTGGACGTAAATTCATGGCTTCATACGTGGCTTTGAGATTGCTCTTATTTAGAGGTGAGTCATGATAAAAATAATAAATATTTTTCAAGACATTGCTTAAGATGTTATACAATTGAATATTTTTCAATGCTCCTTTATAAGCCAGTTTAAGTCTGTGAGCAAAACAATGCACAGMCTGCACACAAGGCTGAATTTTTCTCAGAAGTTTAGCTACACCATTTTTTTCTCCTAACATGACATCTGTCCCATCACTTCCAAACCCAACTAGTTTTCTTGACCAATCTTGGCTCGCCAGATTAAGCTGAAGATTTATTTGTAATGTTTCCTCAATAGCACTTTTTATGCTTGAAGCATCAGTCTTATGCACAGGTTGAACCCCAACAATCTGGCAATGAACTTTTCCTTCATTTGCAAAAYGTACATAGAGAATGGCAGCTGCTTTGAATAAACCATCTGTGACTCCATCACTAATAAGAGAGAAGAATTTACATTTCTCCAATTTCTCTTTTAAAGCTCTTCTTTCTACTTCAGCAATAAAATGTGTAAACATCCTTGCTGACTTGTCGTTTCTAAATACAGAACCAATATCCACACCTTTCATATCATCTAGTTTGCACATCCAGTCMAGATCTGTAAAGGGACGTCCAGATTTAGCAATAGCATGGCATGTTCTAAAAATATTTTCTACTCTTCCTAATGTTATGGCATTCATACTCTTTAACATTTGTTCAGCAGAAGCTATATCAGGTGAAGCAGTGCTGGCAGCTTCCATGCAGGTAGCCCAGGCATGAGCTTCACTACTCTGGTGTATATTGATAAATTCAAGCTTGAAGTCATCAGTGCCAGAATAAAAATTATGTATGTTTTCCCCCAAATCCACATTATGTTTACGGCACAATGCACAGAACATTATCCCCCTTTCATCATCATATTTTAACCACGGGTATTTTGTTAGCCATATTTTTGAAAACTGAAAATTCCTCTTTGTTCTCTGATGTTCCATATCCTTCTTGACTTTCCCTTGGTCACCAACTTCTTTCTTGCTAGAAGAATTACTCTTGTTTTTAAATTGCTTCAGTGCTCTTATAGCTATAATTTAAAAAGAAAAAAAACTAAATATAATGTCGTTTTTATTTCCCTAAATTAACAATTTTATTTTCCCTTTATTTTTCCTTCTATCTTCCGCATTTTTTGGTTAATTTAGACTAAATTATGACTTGAAATAATYACAAATGGCAGCAGTAAAAGCTGAAATCTCCTCTTTCATCACTTGAARCCTGCCTAGGATCCATGTAAGTAATGCTCAGTTTTAACTCCAAGCTCCTTTTGACCATCAGAGKTTTGTCATAATCTACAATCTGTGAAGCATTCAACATCAGCTCATGAAAGAGAGAAATCATGTGCAGGAAATAGATTTCAGAATGCTCTTTCAGGTAAGATGTCTCCAGAAGATGCTGCTGAGGTCACAAACCTTTTATGATGCCCATTATATCCCAAATTAGCAGAAAAGCTTAATTTAAGCAAGTGCACAAATACATAAAATGTACCCATTTCAGAGTGAATAATGTTTAGTGGACTTGATCTTCTTGAAATATATTTATCTGCAGAATTATTTCATTACTGCTTTGAGAAAGCTCTACAAACTTTGTGTTTTTTTCCTCAAAATGGAGACTTTTTCAGAATGTTGAGATTGTTCTCTCAAATTGTTCTCAAGTCAGTCATTCTCATATTTTCCAGGAGCAAATGCCATAAATTGACATTTTTGAAAATTCTCTCTCTAGAACTCATGAAATTACTTYTTTTATAAGATAACTTAATGACTCTATTTGTTCAGAGCTTGCATAATTTCAAAGCTTTGAAAAGAAAGCAACCAAACAGCTAAGACAAATTCCATGCAAAACTGAGGTAGTAAACCTTGGCATCTATTCATTGGGAAACAGGAGAATTAAAGCATTAAGTGACCTAGAAGCAATTTATCTCCCCATCCTCATTGCTTGATATGCATCTCAAAAGGCAAAAACAACAATTACATAGGAAGTATTTTTTTTTCTGGTATTTTCAAAATTCTTAAACAAAATTGCACCTAATTCTATTTTAGAAGCATATGTGAATTTTCATATATATGTTTATTTACATCTATGTATGTGCCTGTGTATATATACACACCTATACATACATGCACATAT
Organism: Eudromia elegans; assembly: GCA_003342815.1. NCBI lineage: Eukaryota > Metazoa > Chordata > Aves > Tinamiformes > Tinamidae > Eudromia > Eudromia elegans. The sequence continues at coordinate 1,575,741 of PTEX01000008.1, read as the reverse complement.
CTGTTATAGAATTTGTAAAAAGTGTTTGTTCCCTTTGGTATCTAAAATAACAGTCATGGAGGGACATAATATTAAAAATGTTAAGAAGTTGTAGTTGAAATATTGCCAGTGTTATTCCACTTTCAGTGATTCTTTTAAAGAGCTGTTGATACCTCATGGAAGAGTGAAAAAAAGCATTCTACTTTGAGCTAGCAGCTGGGGTCCACATGGATATCAAAAACAATAGGAACTGCACAGATGCAGTTTCTGAAATGTGTAACTAACACACCCAGGACCASAATGCAAAAGAAGCAGAAGACCACAGAGAAGAATCATTCTTTACTTAAAGATTAAAATCCTTCCCTGACAGTAGGAAGCAATAAAAACTCAAGGATTGGTGAAAAAAAATTAAAAAAGAGGATTAGAGGATCTACAACTGCAGAAGTCAAGAGGGTAGAAAGAGTAAAATGGTTGTAACACTCCAGTTGTGCCTATTGCTTCCTGAGGTGTGTGGGAACCAGTGGAAATTTGCTGATGATGAAATAAGAAAGAAAAGCAGGTGCCAGACCTTCTTTTAACACCTACTAACCACTGCCAGGGACTAGAATCTTTGTGAGATTGAACTTCAATTTACCAATAATTTTCACATTTGATTTTGTTTAAAACATGAGGGTAGAACACTTGGTTATCAGTTGTATATATCTTTAGAAAGACCATATTCGAGAGCATATTCGAGCAGTAGCTAAGAAGCACGAATCATCAGGTCAAATCTATAACCYGTATGACCTCTCTGAACCAGGTTTCAGTTATTAAAGAGTCTCTCTCAAGTATATTCTTACCATGCTGACCTAAGTAAATGAAGGTTATGGAATCATTTTGCTTAAATATCTGCACATCAATTTGTCTGCCCAACAATTCAGATAATTTTAGAATTCAACAATCATTTTCAATGTAATCTGTCTGTAGAGTACAGATACATAGTTCCTATAAATTTCTTTCAAACCTCTTCCAGCTTTTGTCYGTTCTGTTTGTGGACAAGAAGCACTACTCAGCATGCACTCTGTTCCAGACCACACGCAGCATACAGTGCATCTTGGCTCTAGCTGCGCAAGCAAAAAATGTAAATAAGAAAACATGGCAGATACACAACAGCCGCATGAAATGAGGTGAAGGGACATACAGAAGAGCAGATCTGCTAGCAGGAGGAATTTGGGAACAAGGGAAAGGGCTGCATTTATTGCAGTGGTACTCTGAAAGAGCACAGTAAAAGGAAGCCAGCCCTCACTGCTTATGAAGCACCTTGTTTTTCACATAAAAGACTGTCATCAACAAAGATAAAGAGAAAAATAAAGTTAAAAAGACTCAGTAAGATAGATTTGGTTTCCATTACAAWCTTTTTCAAAGTATAATTCAGTATACAAAAGGTGATATTCACAAAAAGATTTACATGTTTCAATAAGCAGTGCAGCAACATAATAAATGACATGCAAAAAAATTCAGTTGAAGAAATAAAGCTTGTGACAAAAACTAAAACTATCAAATAAAATATAATAAAAGAAAATTAAGAACTGTAGCAATATAATTTTACACTAGATGTAAAGCCTGTGAACCAGTCTAGTAGCATTTTAAAGGGAGAGAAGGAATAACTAGCAATCATAGGGCCTCAAATACAATACACAGAATATATAGGAATATATTTTCCCGTGATCTTGAAAAAGCATTGAAATATTTTAGTTTTAAATTGCAGCTTGACACTGCATGAAATCATTTGTCCAAATTGATGGAAACTGTAGGAAAACACAGATTGCAAATTATGCAGGTAGAAAAACAATAAGAGATTGGAAATCCAGACCAGAAATGAGTATGATATAAACATTTCATTCCCATCCTAACAAATTTCACTAAAATATTTGAACAGATATTTGAACATATCCATCAAAGTGGATATTTGTATGACAAAGGTCTACACACAYTACGCAAAAGAATCAGTGCCAATACTGTAACAGATGAGTGAAATAAATTCTTCAGATAGATTCTGATCACCGAACTTTTGTAGTCTAACAGCTAATAATCTGTGATACTGCTGCCATTAGGGAAGAGACAGCCGTCCCAATATTATTAATTCCTTCTAATTTTTGAGATAAATCATTCTCTGCAGGTGAATCTCCCTGTAAATATTTACTTAATTTCTTGTTAAGGACTACCACTGACTCTGAGGYGTTATATGCATGGGTTTTACTACTTACCAAGAGTAATTACTCAGCTTTTCTTATACTCAAGCTTGGAAAGAAACACACTGAAAACAAATCTAGTGTTAGGAAAGATAAAATTGGTTATGCAAAGTTATTTCTAGGCTCAGATGTGCGCTTCAGTCTTTATTCTCATCAAAATCAGTTCATAAGTTTACGGTGCTCTTGAACTGTCTTTACAAAAGTGCTTGAGAAGTGAGAGCATAACCTATAGTCATTAGTGTGCAATTCTTCCTCACTCACAAAAGATTCTACAAAAAAAGGCAAAATTTCAAAGGAACAAGATGCACACTTTGATATACTTATCTACTCCAAATCCAACAATAACATAAAACACAATTTACAAGTCAACAATGTGAAATGAGTAGATGTAAGATTTAGTCATTGATTGTTCTGTATAGCTGACAAATCTGGAATCATAAGGTCACATAAGAATCACAGAGGACAGCTCACATCTTACCTGGCAGGCTAATTTTAGTTTTTTAAAAAACACTTTTAAAATAATTTTTGGCTATTGGATTTAGAAGTCTTTAAAACCATTTTGAAGATTATTTTATGATGAATAAYCACTCCTATAATTCAAGCTGAAATGATACATGAAGGTCATGTTTGAGAAAAAAAAAGAATACAAAAATCCAATAAATTCTTAAAAATGTGCTCATGTAATTTAATCATWGAAAGGAAGATAGAATCTAGAACCTATTTGGGTCCATTTGGTTGTGCAAAGAATTACTAAAACTGGATTGTCTGAAGSACCTCTCAAATACGATTGATAAATTCCAGATTTATGCTAATTTAATTGATAATAGGTGTGGTCATAGGAAAATAGTGCTGAAAGGAATCTGAAAGGGCAAAGACCTAAGAGCTAGTTTAATTTTGTTCTTAAGAGCAGAAAATATCCAAAGAGAATGCAGAAMAGAGAAAAACTGAGTGTCAGTAGATAAATATATATATGTTAAAGTCAGGGAGTTGACTGAAAAAGTTAATGAAATGAAGYAGTGCTCCAAAGACACATTTCATTAGGGCAAAGGCACTCAAAATAATTAAAGAAAAAAGTATTAAAAGATTTCCTTATCAAATGAAAGACTGTGTCAACAGGTAGGAAGATCCAGCACAGGTCATATCTTTTATCCGTCGGTGCTTAGGATGGTGAGTAATGTGTCTCCATGGAGAACCAAGTGTGCAGGATAGAATAAAGGTGTCTATGATGCATCAGCAGTTCTTTAATATTTTAAGTTCCTAGGAAACATAATGCTGTTTAGAGTTTTTAAAAGATTTCTTGTAAGACTCCAACTAAATAGCACTCCCATTTTGTCTTTTGTTTAGGCAATTCAAACATATTTTGAAAAGACATCTTATTGACATTTGGCAAACATCCTTTGAAAAGTTTATGTTTGTTTCTTCCAAATTAGTGGTCTCTGCTTTGTCATTCTTTCTGTTTTTTGTTTTGTTTTCTGCCTTTTTTTCCCTTGGTTTTCTAGATAAATCGAAAGATTTCACATATATAAAATTTTCCTTAATGCARTCCCCATAATGCAATAGAAAATCAGCCTACTGTTCCCTTTTCAGAATAACTTTAGGAATTTTACTATTTACATGGTACAGAGATTGGTAGATTGATTTTATTTAACTATCTAAACTTTCCCTAAAGCCTATGTTCCTTATGCTCAAAACTAGATGTATTAGTCTGTTTAAGAGTAAAATTTGTAGTGGTAATACCTGCAGATATCTATTTCTTGCCATAATCTTAACATTTAATGACAAGTTTTCCTATGAATTTTTGTTATGAATAGAGGATTGCTCTTGCAAGCAAGAATTTGAAGAATAGGGTGCCTTTGGTACAAAATATGGGTGTCTCTGTATATTCTGCAAGTGAGGAATTATCAGGGGTTTTTTTTGTCTGTTCGTTTGTTTTTGGGATCTCCTTCAGAGCTGTTGTCCAACAGCCACAGTGCAGTTGAGGCTGTCATTTATTTMATTTTACAACGTGCAGGAGAATGGAAGAAAGTATTTTAAAGATCACTCCCACGACTTATGCTTCACTTCTTAACTTGTATGTCCACAAAGTTAAATATTTGGATTTAAGAGTAACCAAACAGCAAAAAAAACAGTGTTGCATGCCATTGGGGGACTAATTTTAAATAATACCATTTCTTATACTTGTCCTGGGGGTAGGAAGTAACAAGAGAGCGGACCTGCACATTAGGAAATGCCAGTCCTTATGCTAGAGGGTATTTGTCTCTTACTTTACGTATATATGCTTGCAATTTGAGCATTTAAATATACTATATTAGAAAAAAAATATTATTTCAGCATAAATCAGGATGAATCTTTTATTTGTGCTTAACCAAGAAGCTGAAAATACTGAAAAAATAAAAGTTCAGGAGAAGAGCTGTCTTGTGCAAGATATATTACTGTAATTACTGTGCTGTCACTTGTRATATTATCTGTGAAAGACTGCCCTGTGGTTTTGTTGGTAGAGTCTATGGAGTCATTTCAAGCCTGTGGTTTCCCAGCACGCATCATTAACATAATATAAATAAAAATAGTAATATACAACATAGGTCCTGCCAGTTTGTGAGATCATCCCAAGATCATACTGTGATTAAGTCAGTGAAGGATTTTTTATAGAAGCATCTTTAGTATGAGAGATATGGTCTGCCACCAATAAAACTGTAATGCAAGTCTCCAGACTTGGTGATCTACTATTCACTATCTAATAATCATAAAAGTAAAGATTTTTAGCTTCGCATGCCATTATACATGCAATACTATGCTACTTTATTTTCTGCAGAGTAGGCTGGAATGCTTATACACATACAACAYCTCTTCACCTATGCTATAGATAAAAGGATATGCATCTCTGTAAAGGAAAACTGGAATCAGGTTTCTGACTAAAATAAATTCATGTTGAAAAGGTAGATACAAATTTTGCATAAATATATAYGGAAAGTATTTCTGAATGAAGGATCAAATTCACTTCAGTGTACATCTGTGGCTTTTTACCCATAAAGCTTCCTCCAAATTATTTTATAGTATTTATATAGCAGTATTAACTTTTCCTAGACACTATTTTCAAATATCTTMACTCTAACATTCCCATAATCAGAGTATAGGTCTGAAAGCTTACATGCAAGAGCTCCATATTAGCAAGTGAGTTGTAGACACACGTTTTAATTGATCTGCGTCCCAAATATCCTGAGAGCTCTTAAAGTAAGTGTGATATGTAGAGCTCTTAAAAACACAGATACCTCTCAAACTGTTAACAAATTATTCAGAATAYGGCCAAGAGGAAACAAAAGCACATAGCAAAGACACTAAAAACTTTCTGGAGTTCTGGTATTTCATATTTCACATACAATATTCTGCATTATGATTGTGCTTTTATACGTAGCATAATCTTTAACTGTAACATGAGTTTTAACAGTATAGGTAATTAATGTTTAGTAGCTACTGGCAGTTATCCTACATTTTAATTAGGTATCTGACACTCTTGAAGATGTGAAAAAAGAAAACTTTCTTACCTTTAGGTGCTACCTGTAGAAACTGTTTATGAAGTGTAGTAAGTTGTGAAATAGTTAGAGTACCATTTTCAGATATTTCTATAGGTGGAAGTCTTGGTGGAGGAACAGGGTCAGGAAATACTTTTATATCACCGCTCATAAAGAAATCTGTCTCTTCTAAAATCAGTTCATACTGGATTTTGCTGGAACTTTCAATATGGTGCCGTGCAACCTCAATCAGCTTTTCAACACTGAAAATGTGTAAATACAAAAAAACCAAAAATCACACGCAATGATAATATCTTACAGGGAAACTTTAATGTGTCTATATTCTGGTATCTTCTCTAGGGTAAGAATTACAAATCCTCTGAATCCTCTATGTGAATTCTGTACTCAGACAAATCATTTTCAAGTGCAAACCCCRCTATGGAGCAAGAATTGCTGTGATTATTGTAAGGACTTCAAATTAAAAAAGATCTGACTAGACAGAAAAATATGAAATGAGACTTTCCTAATTCYATCAGTTTTACATGTTCAGGCTGTAACTCTCCTTTAGCCTGTATCAATGCCCTGTCCTCTGCTCTGCCCTGAAAACCTAGAGCTGTAGAGCACTTTCTGACATAGTGTTCTGAAGGAGCATATCAACCTCTGTTACAAGTGGGATGCATATGACTTACACAGGGAAAGAAGCCAACTGTCTAAACTGTTAAATTAGTAAAAATATCCCCCAGCACATTTTTGGTCTAGACAAACTAGCGCCGTCCAGACAATCCCCAGATAGAGCTTAAAATTTACCATATGCCAGAAATCATTTCCAAAAGGTAATTTGCATGTAACCTCTTTGTTTTGAGGAATAAAATACTTTAATGATATGAACACAGGCTATTATGTGTCAAACATGTCAAATTATGTGTCATACTACATGTCAAACTATGTCAAAAAGCAACTCCAAACACATTCTACTTATTAGAATAGAAAAATGRCCAAGAAAGTAATTTATTATTTAATGCTCCTTAAAATATTTTGAATAAACATTTTACACAGTGGTAAGAACAGTAGGTGGAGAGGYAGTATGTATGAAGCATAGGAAAGAAAAGAACCCCATCATTCCAAAGTGATTAAAGCTACTGAAGATTTGTACAGATTTCTAGTAAGCAGAATATGTTTGCCTACCAGYACTCATAAATCTGCAAAATTTCTAGTCTAGAAAACAGCAGAACTTATAATTACCTCTACTACTGCCAGCAGAATCTTCTAATCATAGAATAAATGAGGTACTACCATCTTAGTCTTACCAAGATATCCTAAAGTAAAATCAAATTCCAGATAATGAAAAAAAACCTCTTTTCTATATTTTTTTCTAAATTGTTTGCTTCAATATACAAMTATATAGCAAGCATTTCTACTACTAACATAGTCTTTTATTTTAAAAGATAATGGTTCCTGTTTAAAATTTGGTGTACATTACCTAGACATTTCTGCCAGGAATCTGGCTCCAAGCCACATTTCCATATCTTTGTACATTTCTTCTACTTTCCTTGTTAATTCTTCAACAAATGCCAAAGCTTTCTTTTTTATAAGCTCTAGTCGAGATTTTGTGGCTCCCTCTGTTTAAACAACAGCTTTATACTTAACAGTTATTGTTGATAAGTGCTTACAATGTTTACGACATTTATAAAATTTGAGGCAGATTATGAATCTTAAGGACCTAAAGTTTCATACATTAATTTGTATTTAGACAGCATACTCTTGAACTACTTATTTTTCAGAATCACTCATATTTTACCAGGCATTTTAGAAAAGYCAGTCTTCAATAAAGAGAGATCACAAGGAAACAAATATCTTAATAAAACTCGCACATTGCTGCAGGAGATTCTCAAGTAGACAGTGACATAGAATATAATTAACTACACAGCAAACAGACATAGAAACTTGATGCAAGTGTGGGTATYCTGTTATGGACACATTTTAAAGAACACACTTCCAAAAGATATAGAGTTAATAATACTTTCAGTTCCTTCTAATCTTTACTGTATCTCAGAGTATGCTTTCTGCCTACCTACTTTGCACTGTTTAAAGAAATGCTGCCTTATTGGTGGCTTTTCTGACCAGTGGGTTTGATGTTATTAGAAGACAAAGAGATCGAAAGATGAAACAGTATGTAGTTTGTGGATGAGTCTATCCAGAAAGGAKTTTTGAAGAATAAACCTAAAATCTGTATTGTGTTATTTGGTTCCCATGCAGTCTAAGGGAGAGGGAACCAGAGAGTAGAGCATCGCTGAAATATCTAATTAGCATCAAACTCTTTCCCAGCTCTAAACAGTTCATCAAATAGCAAAGAGTGGCTAAATATTTGTATCAAACTTGCTCCCTCATGATGAATATTTTTATTTATGGAAAGAAAACAAAAAACAAACCTGTAATTTAGAATACATATATGCACAATGACATCACTGATGACTACATCTTTAAAACAGCCCTGATTTCTCCAGACAGTCCCTTGTCTCCTTTCCTTTTTCTTACTTATTAACCTATTTTCCCAAAAAGAGTTCCTAGACAGTTTTGACTATAGCAATGTCTACACTCGAATTARTGATCAAATGTAAATAACCTAATGGTATCATACCTTCATGCTCAAGAGCACTAAAATATTCCTGCTTTATTTTAAGTCTCAGTTCTTGTTTCTTTAATTCTTCTGCTGTTAGAGGAGGAGCAGGTACTTCAACCACTGGTGCAGGAGGAGGTGCTCCTGCAGAAAAATACAACTTTATAAAAGTCTTTGGATTTTGGAGATAAGTTTGTGTATCTGTACATATACACTCACCATATAGTGCATATTTTGGAATGAAAAATGGCATTTTCTACCTTACTTGTTAACACTGTTTATGAGAATACGAAGGTATTTCTTAACGGAAAATAAAAATTTAATAGGCATGCCTCTGCTGTCATTCTGGATGGTCAAAATGAGCTCTTTGACCTTAAAACCTATCAAYTGTTGACAATTTGCACAGAAGAAAGTCTCTTTTAAACAATAAATACTCTTTTTGGAGCAAATTAAAGTGCAGCAAATTGCAGCAAAAAATGCTATGTTCCTGAATATTACTGGTTGCCAACAAAGAAATAAGAAGGACAATGCTGCAGTTGAAAACTGTAAAATGTCAGAGAGGAAAAAAAGAAGTATGTTGTTTTATGCCTTTTTAAACCATTCTATTAGCTGCTTTTGTACAGTTGAACTATAGCTTGTTTTAAGTTACTCTGTCATTGCAATRGTATTTTACAGTTTTGTTTTTGAGTGTTGCGCAAAAATGTTTCTGCAGTCACGATGTTATTACTCAAAAATATTGATCTTTCTAACTGCCTTGTTCTAGAAGAGGAGTTGTRGAGAAATAAAAATGGCATCAGGTCAGCATAAAGCAAATGGCCAAATATAGAAGTGATAAAGTGATATAGAAGTGATATAGAAGTGATAAAGAAGTGATAAAATTACATGTGGTAAATTGCATCTCCAAGTTTGTAGCCTATAGCTGCAACTAAAAGGAGTACTGCTGCAGGAGTAATAAGGAGTAAACTGTGTTTAGTATGAAAATAAAACAAACATCAGTTAATGCTTCATCTTGCACGTGCAAGTAATGCACAGATTAGGTTAAGTCGCAGTTCTGTCATTTTACAGCTTTGTSATTTCAGGTTAAGTCATCTGGTACCAAATCTAAAAAAAKATTTAGTCTCAATSCACACAATAGTTTATAGCCACTGATTCTTCAACATAAACCTTAAGCATATTTAGGAATCTGAAAATCTGCTACTCTTTTGGCTGGACTRAGCAGCTAAGCACACAGCTAAGGTTACCTTGGACTCATAGATTAGGTATCCATGTGGTCAAGACTTTTCAGGGCTATATTTTGATCAGTGTGCTACAAGCRCAACAACACTGGAGGGATAGCACAGAGTGCAGTGCAAATAATATGGCCACATGTAGTTATGGCCAATAAAGTGAGAAACTTATTTAGAAATATGCGGGATTTTTTTTTTCTCCAGATCCACATTTTTATTTTAATGCTTCAAATATTTTGACTTATGGCTGAAAATTATTACTAAAAAATAGGTGGTATTAAATGAAAATTGATTTAAATTGATAAACTAAGATTAAATATTCAGTTCCGAAAAATTCTTATTTACTTTCTTCATTCTACTCTGAATATTTTATTCCTAAATAATACACTTGGTCATCATTAAACTGTGTTATCTACACAGTGCTTTTTGCATTTCAGTATCATATTTGGCATTTCAAAACACATACTAACTGTTTTGCATTACTCTTTTTTTTCCCTGTAGTACTGAAATATTGACATCCCAGTAGTTTCAAACACTCTGAAAACACTGCATTTCACATACCTTTCTTTTTAGAAGTTGATTTGGGAGAAAATTTTTTGGTATCTTTGGCATCTTTTCCAGCAGTTTTGCCTGTTGTTGTTTGAGAAGACAGTAGACGTTCTCTTTCTTTCATTTCAAGCTGCTGACGTTCTTTTTCTTCCTCCATTTCTTTAGCCTGTATTTCAGCTGATACCTTGACATCATATTTGGAAACTCAGTCAAGCATATAGCAACACTACCATACAACTACTGTTTCAAGTAGCCTGTACTTTCTGCCTATACTTTTTGATGCATACATACATACATACATCTATACATAAAAAGAGATACATTAACTAAAATTCATAACCTTCTGATTACTTAGCAAAAATAAAACACTCCATCAAAAAGACAGACAAAGATGCCTATTTTAATTCTCATAACATATTATCTAAGTTCTCTAGGAAAATAAGGAAAATACGAACTACAGTATACAAGGCAAAACTAAAACTACACTGCAAGGGTGCATTCATTCTAAACTATTTAGCCATAGACTTTGAATTATTAAAAGGTCTAAGCAAAAGTTGTTTTAGTGAACAAAATTTGTTCCTCTTCTCATGCTTCTATTGAGGATGAGAAGAGAGATTATCATGGAAGAAGTAGGCTTATAAACGTCTGAAATATTTCAGTAATGGAACAAAGGCGTCAACAATAAACAGAAAAGTAGGAATATGTTACTGCAGAGTTTCTTTCATTTTCCTCATAAAAATAGAAATATATTCAATGAAAATACTAGTGGTGGAGTAGTAGACATGAGATTGACATAAACAGTGAACAGGCTATGTGCTTAGGCTGCATACAGAATGGGAAACCTTGACTATACAATCCACAAATCTTTGAGTAAATAAAACATTTTTTACCATGCTTGCTACTGCTGTTACTGCTGTTTGCCACGTATCAGTAATTAGTTTTTCCTCTTTTCCAACAGTGGTCGCTATATTTTCAGAAGAGGTCTCATCCTTAGCACTCTTCAGTGGAGTTCCCTTGCTTTTTGGCTTGGTAATACTTATATCTGGTGAAGGTGGTTTACGAGAAACTAGAGGAATTCTTAAAAATAATATATAAGGCATAGTTCATGATACCTATTATAAACTCATAGTTACAATTACATTGTAGAATGTGTTAATAGACTGAGAACACTATTTTCAAAATTAACCACAGCAACAAAGGGAAAGCAACACTTTCTCTATAGCCAGAAATTGTAAAATGTACAAATGACAAGAAATTTGGCTAGTGTATCTACAGAAGATAGGAAATAATAATAGTGAGTGATGATTCAATGAGTGAGKGATGTGCTCATACATTCCACATAGGTTTGAAGTACAACCACATTACTCAGATGGTTTCTAAATGAACAATAAGTATTAAAAAATGCATCTGGAGCTGTTATGATTGACATCACTTTTATTACTGTGAAATTATTTGATAGTATTCCTCATGTAAGGGAATGCGAGATTGAATCTAACATTCAATCTGTGTATTTTTCTACATTGCTTTGCTTTATATGTCACTCCATCGTACATTGAATATCTTTGCGCCATTATCAGCATCCACATTCCAGAACAATGTTTAAGTGACTTATATGAGGATTGTGATGGAAACTGTCAGCAAAGCAGGGTGAAGTATGAAAGATTTCTCTATTAGATTTCTTACTAAGCTTTTTAAAGGTTTGATAATTCAGACAGGTATTAGTGGACATGAACTAGGTAGATCAATAAAAATCAGGGAGGGATAAATGTAATCTACAAGATGATTTAAGATACATAAACAACTAGTTTAAAATTTTTACTTGCCAGTCCTTTGAAATAAATCCACAAACTATTGATGCATTGTACTTGTTGATAATTTTATAATATAGTGATGCAGTTTTACCTTCTTGATTTGACTTGATCTTCTTTCTGCTCTAAATCTGTAATATCTAACAATGGAATTCTAGTAAAATCTTGTCTGTCTTCTGTTGGGATTTTTCCTTCCATTGCCCTATAATAATCATGAAGAAGTCTCTTTGTATCCTGGAAACGATCCACTTCAACCTTAAGAAGGCAGACAGATTGATATTAAAAACAGCAGAGAAGAAAACATTTATATGTYTTTACTATATCTTAAAATTCAAGCAAAAACAAATCTAAATTCCCTTTAAGGGAGATAACAAACATATTTGTTTGAGTATTTATACTGTATTTAATGCATACTTCAACTTATATTAATAATGACTTTTACATTTGCATTCTTAATTTTCACTCAAGTATTTCAAAAGGTTAATAAAAATCTTAGTTGCAAAACCAGCAAAATTCCTCACAATAAATACTAATTGATACACTATATTTTAGTATATTTTGATGTATATGTATTTCTATACTAGTAAGTCTACCATTATCCCCAAATTATAGCAATCTTTTTGCTCAAATTTTGCTCAAAATAATTAAAAATCTTTTGTAATCAAAACTGAAAAGTGTTAAGGAGAAAAAAAAAAACAAAACACAGTTTCTCTGGACTGAAGTGTTCAACACACATTACACACCTAAATTTGTGTGACTCCCCTTAGGAAAAATCAAGTAATATTCAAAAAATATTTAACACCTGTCATGTTTTGATTTATTGATACAGCAGGGTGTTAGTTTCTAACTGACAAAACAGTACTAAATATTCATGGGAAAACGCACAAAACCACATTCACAAAGCAAAGGATAAAATGTGTGGTGCAAAACAGCTCTTATCCAGAAGCTACAGACAAAACAGCATACACAAAGAAAGGTGGAAAGAAATCTGATATAACCTTGCTAAGGTTTAAAACTTGTTAAACRGAATTTACACAAATATATATTTTTATACAGTAACAGTGGCACCTGGGAAATATATGTACGTTTACACAGGAAAACCCACAGAAAGAGAGTTTAAGACCAGAGAACCAGGTATATTTTGGCTGTTGCTTAAACAAAACTATGACATAAATATGTAGCAATATTTTTAGTTTTGCAGTTTTTAGCATTAATAATTCATTTATTTGGAGGAATATATATGAAATTTTTTTTAATTGTCTGATTTGCTTTTTTTTTTTGAAAGAATATACACACTCTGTATGGTTATTGTACATTTGTAATTTTAATTGGCTCTTCTTTTTATTCACAAAAGACATGTGGAATTAGATTCAAAATGAGCAATTTAAGCTCAGCAATATTACTTAAATTTTGCTCCTCTATGAATTTAAGATATAGTCTTAAAATACATAATCATAACTTATTATCATAATTATTATCATAATATTATTATCATAACTTATTATCATAATCATAACGTATTATAGACCACATAGACCATAACAGACTACTACTACTGCGGACCATAGCTACAGGATGAAAGTTGTTCAGTTAGTAGTTATTACCTATTTAGACCTCTTTGCTTAGCCAGTGACCTTGGACTTTACTTAGGGCATTCTGTTGACTCTTTGAAAACTGAATTAATAGTTTCCTCATTATAGCAATGGAACACTCCACAGACACTGCTTCAATTATTACAACACCCATATGAGATTAGAGAGAGTGGTTCCCCTAGTTAGTAAGTATGTAAAATAATACAGAGATAGAAGGCCAAGGAGGCCAATCTAAGCTGTTTAGGTCATTTTTTTCAGACAAGTTAACATAACATGGCATTTCACATATTTAAAACAAATATTATTTTTTATTAACTTTTTTAGAAGATATAAAAGACTTTAAATTAAAGACTTTAATAAGTCTTTGCCAAACCTTTAAAAGAAATGAGAGCTAGTGAACAAAAAAAAAGGTTTACTATTCCATTTTAAAGCCCTGACAGCTGAAGAAGGCAATCACAAGAAAACCTTTCTTTAGCTTACAAACTGAAATAACACATAGCTTGCCTGAATGGGAGGAAGGCTGGATGAGGGCAAGGTGAGGGCCAGTTAAGTGAAGACAGATTTCTGAAAGCTTTCAAGTTACTATCTGAAAGCTATGTCAAATTTAAGAGATTTTTCTCAAGAGCAGAAAATCATTTTCTGCAAAACCAAGCCTTGCAGATTTTCAGATCAGTCTGCAAGTAAAATCCCAAGCTAGTTGAGTCAAGCTGTAACTGAAATAATTTCTTGTCTTGGGAAATACAAGATGACCTTAATAGCAAGTTGGCCTGCAAAAGCAGTGCATTGCATAATTTGACCAAAATAAGAGCTGATATTAATGCAATTACAGAGGAATAAATGGATTTTTGATACATTTTTTGTTACACTCGGCTTATTCACTGCATGGATAAACTGACAAAAGTAGCACTATATATTACAAATTGAAAGCTTGAGAAGTTTTGACAATAACAGCATTTTTCTTAACCTTTTCTGCCATCAAATGGATGAATATATGGAAAGCTGTTTACTTTTCATCTTTAACTATCTAATTAAATTCAGAAGAGGCCCAGACATCTGTTTATCTAATTCTTGATCCCTCATTTATTCAGAGCCAACCATACAAAACTCCTCTTTGGAGGATTATAGACCTCTAAATCTAATTTATTATGTACTTCCATTGCACTTATTAGCAGAGCTCCACACCATACCTGCATGAGAGAAAAAAAATGGTTCATTGCAATCCCTTTATGATCTGGTAACCAGCCATCATTCATGACATCAGTACGTTCTTGTTCAGTTTCTTCCTTTCTGTTATCACAGATATCCCAGAGACGATTTCTTAGGTCCTAAATTACAAAATCATATGTAACTATGAAAGAAAAGTATCTTTTCAATATATTTATTATTTTAAATTATATTTGTACTTGTAGCTAAGGAATCTTCCCATGTAGGTCTACCCATTTCTGGGAATCTTCCTATTTATTGTTCATTCTCTACAGCTAAAGACTTTTAAACTAGTGACTACATCTATAGCAACACCATGTGAGCCCACTGACAGCACTGGAGACCTATGAAGGGCAYTGTGTGTGCAAGCCCTCCGTTCCCCATCTCCATCTCGGCATGGAAAGGGCACGGCAGACTTTTATTGTGAGACAGAAAGACAGGAGTGCTGTTACACACAGGGCCGAGTTAAGCTAGGGTAAATTCTGAAAACCAGAAAAGGGGAAGACAAAGAAGGCAGAGAAATATTTACAATGTGCTAGAATATCACAGTACAGTTAAAAAAAAAAAAATTGTGAACTATCCCTTTATGCTCAGAGGGAACTGAAATAGTTTTAGAGGAGTGTTAAAAATAAATAACCAATTTAAATCTTATCAGACCAATCTGGTATAAAGTTAGATAATACTTTAGAGTGAATTATAACTTTTGCCACTTATTTACAGTAACTCTTTGGTGCAGTTCTGCTTTTGTTTCCTCATCTTCCCACAGGTCATCRGCAAGTGAATTAAAATCTGATTGCCACTGAGACACAAATGTCTGTTTCAGATCTGGACGCTTCAGATAATCCTGGAAATGTTTTCTGTTAAATGTGATAAAAATAATTTCAGTGTTAAAAGACATATTAGAATATCAAAGGAAAAAWTAAGGTAATAAGCTGTTATTTCTACTCACCTAGTATCTGCTAAGTAATAAATTGCAGAGTGCTGTTCATCCCTCAAGCATCTAAGTATAGTTTTGATGGTATTTACATATGAATTTTCTACCATTTCCCAGTAAGGTACTAAAAATTCAGGTATCTCCTGTGAATTATTTTTAAAAACAGCAAAATTAATTGATATATTTCTTGCTGAACTATTTTGCTGTATCATTAGCAAATATAAGAAATATTATTTCATGGATACTTATTGATTTCTTTCTCCATGTATTTCTTCTGATCTGTTTAGAACTAATTAGATATACTTACCAACAAAAAACAMACTCCAACATTTTAACCATTATTTGCTTCTCTATGGCATAATATTCTCAAATAGATTCTCTATGACATAACATTCTCAGATAACAAATAGCATTCAAATGGCAGTTGCTATTTGTATTTTTAGATATTCAATATTCATATTAGTATCTTTTTCAACTCTTATATACTGGAAATATTGAATAAAATATTTTGTAATGACACAAAAAGTTTCAGGAGAAYACATTATAAAATATTGAGAAAAATACATACTCTAATATCTAATCATGAATGAATGTACCTTGGGAAGTGGTTCATCTACATACACCCACTCATCTGATCCTGGTTTAACTAGCGGTGGTGTCACAGAGGTAGAAGGAGGTATATCTTCAGATGTAGGTTGTGAAAGCTTTCTTCCTGCTGGTTTTTCTTCAGAATTAGTACCTTCTTTACCTTCAAATGTACCTGTAGTACCTGTAGAATTAGTACCTGTACCTTCAAATGTATTACAGGTGTAAAAAAACAGAAGAGCACATCTATGCTACTCTGACAAGCTCAAATATAGCGTTCATGAAAAATATACTGATCAAATCAGTGTTGTCATAATTATAAAATCACTTTTCAYTTAAGTTTATATTTTGCAGGATCTTTATTTTTCTACAACCACCACTGTGAAGCAGGTGGTTTTGAAGCAGGAAGGTRAGGAAYTGGTATGTATAAATATGAAGAACATTATCTGCCAGCTAAATAAAGGTCAGTGGTAATGTTATAATTCTGAGTTTCATTAAAACTATCAGGGTCTCCATGCTTCATCAGAGAACAGATGCAGGCATATGTAGTTTGGGTCAACACGTGTCAAGTTTTGAAAAGAAAGGCTGTGGGGAACATCAAATAACAACCTGATAAATTGACATAAATCTTACTCAAAATGGTAAACAACAAGAAAGAAACAACAAACAAAAAAGAAAACCTCAGAAGGTTGAAAGATGATGCATAAMATAAGAGAAAAGAGGAGTGAAAAAGGAAAACGCAGGTAAAAAAGAAAAARAGAGAGAAAAGATTATTTGGCAGAGAMGCAAGCAAATAAAAAAGCTAACTCAAATAGGTTGAAAGAAAATCTGAAAAACTCACAAGAAAACTGTCAGCAAKAAGTGACATTAAGACGAAACATTCCCCGAACCATCTAAGCTGAGTCAGAAGAAATAAGTCTACCTTTCCCCTCTAAATGTAAAAGACATAGGGGTCAAATTGCTCCTGTGAACATGTCCAGACTGCATGCAGCTGCCTGTGCTCACTTCAAGCCCTATGAGAACAATCACATGCAAGCAGCATCCATTCTGCTCTGGGAGGAGAATCTGTCCTAAACTCAGYAACTATAAAAGGCAGGGTCTAGTTGCTGTAGGGTCAGTAACTAGACTTCCAGGTTAAACACAAAGTTAATYAATTGCTTAAAATTATGTGCATGAATTTTGGTGTGGATTTTATTCAGGACATGTTTGCTTCTGAAAAGCTATTCTGATCTTTACCAAGAAAATAATCAAATAAAATTACATGATAATATTTTGCATATATAAAATAATTTTGTTTACATACACACATATCTGCATGAATCGAACCACTGAATTACAAATCTACAAAATTACAGTAATTATGTTCATAAAATATTATATATTACACAAAGAATTTTATTATTGAAGTGTAAAAAGAAGGAATCAAAAAACTTACTTCTCCTTTGTCTCTTGGTAATTTCTTCCATAAGGATTTCCTTTACAGTTTTACACAGAAGACCTTCTTCAATTTCTGCATTGACTTTCCTTAGAATATTTTGATGAATTGAAAACCACTTCTCTAATTTTGGCCACGTGTCTAGAAAKCCTGAAATTCTACAAAAATTATATCAATGTATAACTTTAAAATCTAACTACAGAAATAAGTGCAGGAAAATAAAATATTTTGCCTAACCAATAAACAAAAGTAAGAAAAAAATCTAATCTAATACTAAAACAAATCCAGCTAAACAGTATTACAATGAGTGACTCCACTCTTTCACACATACACATGCATACACACATATATACGCATATGTAGTTCATTCAGTACATATTTGAAGAAAACCTTTCTATATCTTATAAAAATAATAACATAAAATTTTTGATTTGGTAAGGATTGCTTTCATTGCATCAAGAATGAAAATATCTCTTTAAGTTCCAAGTCAGAGAAACTCTCAAGTATAATCATAGCATTGGGCATGCTAGTGTTATCATGGCTCACATGTAGAGTTGAGATTAATTGTAAAGCAATGCATCCCACTGAAGCAATTTTATAGTATTTCATGTATCTTACCTATGTAGCATCTGTTCCCTGGCTAAGTCAATTTTTTCTTCTTGGATTTTTGCATCTGAAGTTTGATTGCTGTCCTCATGTTTGATTTCAGATGATGATTTATCTGCTGTGTGAAACAACATATGAGCATATGCTGGAAAAAGTAATGATGTAATCTAATTATAGGCCTTAGATAAATTTAGAAGAAACATTTCAGCACTCCTTCATCTTACATTTTTTTTACCTAAAAAGTGCATGCCAAACTTGCTACAAAAAAGAAAAGCAAGAAAAAATCACTGACATACAGAATAGAGCTAGAAAGAACCTGAAGAGACCAACTTGTCTCATTTCCTGGTTGTATGCAGRACTAATTATAGCACTAACATTCCTGACGGATGTTTTGCAATCTTAAGAGTTTTCCAGATGTGGAGATGAGACATTCACCTTGGTAGAGGATTTCAGGGTTATCTATTCTTACGATTAGGAGGGGGYTTCTAATTGAATTCTACTCTGAATTTTCCTTGAAGAAACTCACGCTCTTTACTCCTTTCACCATCAACAATGGACACATAACATTGCATCTGAAGATCAAGTACTCCCCAGAATCTTCTTTAGATTAAAAAGAAAAATCTTTAATTGGTTATAATTAGCCCAATTTCATACATTTCTGATSTCTCTCCCATGCTTTTGAATCCTTCTGCCACCATGTTACATGTTATAAAAAAAATTCTCTTTGGATTCCTGTGATTATATCATGTATGATTGCATTTTCAGTATGTTTTGGCAACAAAMGCTCTTTAAAATAACAAAAATTTCAAGATTTTTTATTTACATATATATAAATACACCAAAATATCTAATACATATTATATATGAAATACTAATTATATAATATGTAAGCAATATGGAATATTAATATGTATTACATATTTTATATTTTAATGAAAATACATAATTCACTATTATGTTGTAAAGTTCTCACAATAAACTTAAAGAGAATTAGTCTTTTCAATATAATAAAAATGGTAACTCTACCCTTTTACCAGAATCTGCCTGTCTCTTAGCTTGTTTAAATGTAGTCAGAAACTCACATTTCAAATTAGCCATGCGTTTCAATACTGTGGTATCAGATATATCCAAAAATATACAAAAATCAAATGTRGGTGGGGGGACAAATGGCTTTTTAGGGTCTCTGGGATCTGTAACCAATAAGAGTTTTCCAGAGTTGTCATCTTTGTCATCTGTTTTGTCTGGATCAATCCCTGAAAAGGCTTTTTCAAGAAGCTTTGCCTGGTTTATTGTCATTGGAAATCCATCCACAATCCAGCCCTTCTCTGGTGGGGTTTGTCTAAATGTAAATGAAGAGCCAGAATTATATAGTGAAATAATAGCATACTGATAAAGAACACCTAAAGAAGAATTTGCACTAGCAGTCTTTCATTCTGAATTCAGTATGTTAAACAACTTGACAAATRATGAATATGAAGACCATTAAAACTAAAAGAAAAACTGCGAAGAAATAGATTTCCAACAAGAAGCTAACATGCAGCAAAACTAAAAGTGAAGAAATTATAACTTTTTTTTCTATCTTTTCAAAACCAATCTGTATATATACTGCGATCAGAGACGAATTTCACTATTTTCCTCTGCTAACTTTTGCACTGAAGTAAAATCTGCTTCATAACTCTAAAGTACTAATGGGAGTAGTAAAGCTTTAGTGATAGCCATTTGGGAACTTCAAGTACTAATTGCCCATAAGAGCAGCTGAGAGAATTTTCTGTCATGCAGGCAAATGAACAGAAAGAACAACAAAAGAACAGACAAAACCAACCAATCTAACTGCCAAAGTAGATATGTTTGGATTATATAGCACACACAAAAACTAAAAGAAATATTACCCCATGCTGAATAGCTTTCTACTAATGAACATACAGCAAAATAAAGACATTAGTTACATTTTATGATTATGTGCTAGTCATGTGTACTTGGTATTTACTATAAGTTTTGTACAATTATATCTGCATAATTTAGGGCAGATTCTACTGTTTCAAAACAAGCATTAACTAACCATGCTGATTAGCTCACTTTCCCAGTAGAAYACCCAAGTTTTCCAATAAAATACTCAATAAAGAGAAATATCTGGATCTGGACATGCAAACTGGATAATTATATTCTAAATAACTGAGAAACAAAGCTACACAATTTCATACTTAATGGCTTCCAAGAGGATGTCAATTAGCAATTCATCAGGAATACTTTTTCCTTTCTTCAAATATTTCTGTGAAGCAGCACCAAGTTGGGCACGTACAGATAGCTGTGCAGTTAAAAGAACATGAAAGACTAATGCTCAGAAAGTTCACAGCATTCACCGTTAGAAAGAYATAATTCTACTTTTTACTCATTTTTTTACACTTTAGGTTTATTGCAATATCTATTAAGGAACAACAGTTTCAGCTGATGCAAAGAAGGCCTAATTAAATTGAAGCATCCAAATAAACACCATTACACTAACAAAAATCAAAGACAGAAATGAGGTTGAAGAACAAATGSTATTAAGGCCAAGAAATAAAAATTAAGTCTCCTGGATCTAGGCTTATTCCGATTTTTCATGCTGTAGCACATTTGACTTTTTCTTTCTGCTATCTTAAGAAAAGACTCAAACTTCAGTTTCCTATGGTAGCATTTAACTTGATTAGGATTACCAGAATCCTGCTGCTTACTAGGTTTTGAAGTATTTTTCAGCTAAGATCAATAAAGTCTGAGGTCACTTATAGAATTAAGTATTTTTGAATGAAAAGAAACATTGTCATGGAAATGAATAAGCAACTTAGTGCCAGCAGAATCACAAATACAATTTTGTTAACTAAAAAGTTACGAAGAAAGCAGTAAGTCTTACATAAACATGAGATTTAATAATACTCTAACAATATGCCAGCTCCAGTCAACAATAACTTTTCATAATGAATTCCGTTTTCTTACTTTATGCGGAAAATGCTCATCAATAAATAAAATCATAATGATAAAATGGTATCCATATTTTGTAGTTTAATGAGAAGATTTCAGCTAATGCATACTAATATAGTGGAAGTTAAAATTAGATTACATACCTTGGACTGCTCATCTTGACTACTGCCTGATATAATTTCTTGACCAGACTCATCCTTTTTGACAGGATCATTATCTAAAATAGGTACAYTTTAATATCTGACTTTTTTTTTACTATAATACTTGCTTATATTGCTGATATTATTATAAATAATATTATAATGCTATAACAACTAGCGTGGGTACATAATAGAAGTACATGCCTCCTTGTTCTCTGGACAAATGAGTACAAAAAGGTATATGCATTAGAATCATAAGATCACTGAATAAATCAGGTTGGAATGTATCTCCTCAGGTCTGTAGTCCAACCAGTTGTTCAAGGCAGCACCAGCTAGCAGGTCAGAGCAGGTGGCTCAATCCAGTTGGATTTTTGAAAACCTCCAAGGATGGAGAATGCACAGCCCTTCTGGGCAATCTGTTCCAGGACTTGACTGTTCTCATGCAGAAGATTCTCCTTACCTCCACTCAGAATCTCACTTTTTTTTTCTGTTTATACTTGTCACATTTGTTTTCTCCTGCCATACACCATCATGCGAATTCTGGCTTTGTCTTTTTGATAAACTGAGCAGAGTTTGCTAAATACAGTAGAATGAACTGAGYTGAGTGCTGGATATAATCCCTTCCCCAACAACTCTGTGATTCTGTATTTATTTGTCTGAGCCCAATGCCAGTTCCTTTCTTGGTAGATACTGTTGTATAGAAGTGAAGGCCTGCCTCCTCTTCCTTTGTGAGCTGTTTTTAAGCTGAACCTCTCTTCTTGGGCCTTATCTGTGGTACGTCATATCTGTATAGCAGTATTATCTGCAACCTGTCTCGTCTCCCAACTTTCTAATTCTGTCTCTAATCCAGACATGCTGACTTGACATCATTTGACCTCAGATTTGATTCATCCGAAGACTTGCTAGGTGATCTTTGGACTGAGGCTCACCCTGGTCACAGTCTCCAGACCAGATTCTATCCCTAACTTGATGATCCAATTTCATCATTCTCATCTGTCCTATCTCTATTTCTATCATCCTTGCCCATCAGTCGACCACCTTGATTTGTGCAAAGCCTGCCTTTGTTCCTTCCAGACATTATGAATGTGTAGAGACAAGAAATTAATAACTACTGYAAAATCTCTGATGTCATGGATACTATTCCAAATTTATAAGAGGAATTKCCATTTAAATCCAATTAGAAAATATGTATTTACCTTTGATTCCATTGATARATACTGTTTCAAGTTTCTTTAAAACTTTCTGTGATGATTCCGAAGTGAAGTTCCTCTGGACCATGTATAAATCAAGAAAAAAAAAATTAGAATGGAAACTACACATTACAGGGAAAAGCCCCCCCACAAACTGTYAATCCAAACTGAGCCTTGGAGTCTTTAAAACCCGAAGAATAAGAAATGAGAACAATATGCTTACCCCATTGTCTTTCTCAGAACGCTGTGCTTCCTGTGGAATAAAGCTGTTTTGACTTTTCATTTCATTTTTAAGAAAAGCTTGGATGGCTTCCTGAACCAGAATATCAACAGATAGTACCTGAATAYTGCAAACTAATACACAAAATATAAAATTAGAGAACTGGATAGTTTCAGCTGGGCAAACATATTTCATTGTTATTGAAATTAAGCTAATGATGGGAAGATAGCATTATTACATGCAAAAAGATGCAAAATTCCTTTTGAATGTGCATTTGATGTAGCTTGTTTCTACTGTTTCTTCTCTGTAACCATTACACACCCATAATTACAAAGCTGCCTTTCTTTAGCAGGCATCTTCGAAGGAGTTTGGTAGGAGCATTTAYTAAATTTTCAGGAAAATTTCATGCCATAAGAATGGCATTAAAAATGGCAGAAGAAATAAAATGAGACACCACAATGAATTAACACTATATTCACACTCAGGTTTTGGAAAATAATGAATTAATGTCTTGCAAGCAATTCCTGCAGATTACTGATGCACCTGAGGTTCCAGGATTAATAATGGAGTGATTTGCACTGTAAAYCAGTTTTTAGAAGCAAACAAACTTTACTCTTTACAAATTTTAAAGAAAAAAACCACTCTCTACCTTTTTCAAGAAACTTTACACAGGTAGTTTTTCCACTAAAAAGTTTTCCCAAAATACATCCCTTGATAGGAAATGGAGGAAATACAGGTGGTGAAGGTTTGGGTTTTGGAGGATAGAAAATCTCCATCAGTCTACGAAGCACATGACCCAATATATTATTGTTAGGAGGAGGTTTGGTTTCACTGTCCTCTTCAGGTGGGCACCATTCCCCTGTCATGCTCTGTATAAATGACAAATTACCATTTTTTCAGTATGTCTTGTCTTTCGTGTTTTTAGATGTATTTAATTGAATATAAACATAATTGCAGCAACCAWATTTGGTTACTACTAAATAATAAAATATTTTTATACTAGAGCCTCGTTAAATACTGAAGYAATGTCATATTCATTAAACATTCATTAATATTCACTCATACCCCCTTGAAGGAGCAYAGTACCCTGACATGTMTTTTAATAGAYGGTAAAAATGTATTTTTGACATGAAAWGTTATTCACCAATACCRCATTGCAATACCAATTATTGCAACWTTCTGCATTCTAAGAACCTGGAAATATTAATTCTTAGTATCACATATATATTTCTATAAGTTTTGTGAATAAAAATTTCAAACAAATATATCTACTTAATAGGTATTTAATAAAAATATATATAATTACAGGAATTTTTAAGGGAGTGAAATACTGACTGGAAACATGATATACATACATGCAGATTGGTCAGTGGTATGAGGTATCAGAATATAACCTAAAAAGTATTTGCTAGTAAGCTRTTCCTACTGACAATTACATTAGGTGAAAGTTGAGAATAGAAACATGTAGTTGGAATAATTGAACAGAAAATTGTGTGTTTGCCTCTGAAATCTTACCAACTGCTTTGCATAATAGCAGTAAAGTGATGATTAAGAATATGTATGGTTGATTTTTTGAGAAGAGAGCTTATGTTAGTAATTCAGAATAATACTAATTTGTTTCATTCCKTATTTGATGGCAGGCTGGTAAACATCTATTTGGAAGCTATGTGGGCTAGCAATACCCCCAGTTAGATTCTGGTTTGTCTCAAAAAAAGGGGTCACAAAAAAAAGAAATGAGARGTAAAGGACCAATGTTTTAGCAAGGGAAATTCCGACTATATTTAAAGGAAAAAAAATGTGGACAATGACAGTGCTTAAACATGAGAACAGGTTGCCTTGAGAGTTGYGGAATCTCCATTCTTGGAAATATTCAAAAGTATTTTGAAGAACTTGATTAAATTCCAAAGCTGGCTTTGCTTTGAGCAAAGACGTTTTAAAACCCTCGTAGAGAGTTTTAGAGGGTTTTTAAAAGACCTCTCTGTTCTTTTCAACCTAAAATTTTTAATGATTTTATAAATCAGATATTTCATTACCAAGAGTAGGAGTATCCTACTGTATTTCTAAGTACTATTGAAAGRCAATATTTAAAATTCATGTTCCAGGTAGATTATACTTTTTTTCTACCTAGGTTATGATAAGTGATATATTGCCACATGTATATATCCTGACAAGAGAATGTTATCAGTCCTTACTTTGAATATATGTGCATTAGAGTAAAACCATGAAACTCAACAATCACTAYAAATGAAAATGTTACCTATCTTAAACAATACAAACATTGAAACCTCTGTTTTAGTTGCACAATATCTCTTCTATATCTCAGAGAAGTACTTCTTAACATACAATGGCAAAGATACAGACAAAAACAATCAAATCTTTGTCYTTTCTGAACCTGCTTTCTTAAATATCTGTTAAGAGTTGGACCAACTGTTTTGAATTCTATTAGAAAGTCAAGAAAAGTGMATTACAAATGGAATGGATTCTCTGTTCCAAGTACTTACCTTTCAGATTTCTGGCCTTTTATACCACAAGTTTGCTAGGCTGTATCTTTCTTGAGCTACCTCACCTGTCAGAGACAAGTTGAGATATCCAGCCCACAGCGATACAACTCCTGGTTAAATTCTGAACCCTCAACTAGAAACTATTTGATACGACTATTTTGTGCACTGCCTATTGCTATGCTTGCATTGAGTGATTTCATTAATTAAGTGATTAGCCACAACTGATGATGTGGTACATTCCAAACATTCCAAGCTCAGTCTAATGTGGAATGTGCAACAGGCAGGTAACACTTCATTTTTCTTGTGTTCTATTAAATATGTTTCCTTTAGCCAGTATTTATGGTGTAAGCTTAGTGCTCTTGAGAGATGCCAGATTGCCTGTTCCAAACTTTATCTTCCAGTGTTAAGAACATCATCATGAACGTTTCCAAAATGCCTAGCCATTACACTTCTATCTAGGAGCAATATTTTAAAGTATTAATGGTTCTCTTAGCTTTTCAGGTGACATTGAGGTGACAGGTAAGTTGTGTCAACTGTTTTGCATGTCATATTATTTCAGCTTTTGACGAATATTGATTAAGAAAGGGATAAAACTAACACCTAAAAAAAATATTAATTATGTGACAGTTTTTGAAACAGACTCTTAGTGGAAGAGAGGTTTTAAAGGTATCATAAGTCAAATGTTTGCCACTTTTAGTGTCCTTTTACATCTAGAGAAGACTACATGGACTTATAATACAATCAACAATATTACTCAAAAACTTGTTTGCATTAGCGCTGCCCAGTGACTGTTTCTTCACTGCCTGTCCTGTACATTTGCTTTCGTTCATCAAAAGAAGGTGATCTTGAAGTTTATCAACCATGTGAGTTGATATGGTCTGAGCAAGGATCTTGTAAATAACTCCAATCAGAAAAACAAATGTTAAGACTGAAACCAAAGCCAACCAAGCTGTCAGGCACTCACCACAGGAACTCCTAACAAAAGTTTATACTCACTATGAAAGAAAATGTACCAATTGGTTCAGGATGTGGGTAAAAGCACATATATTGTGGTCATCATTTCCCAAACAAGTCAAAGACAGACAGGTTATTTGCAATGATTTTTTCAAAATATAGTTAGACAAATTATCTGAAAGACTCAAGACATAGTGGGCGTTTTTTTTTTTTTTTCAAATAACAGTATCAGCACTGCTGTAATTTGAAAAATATAGAATATTTTTTAATTTTAACAAGGCAACATTCATCCTTCAATTTTCATTTGTAAAACTACATATCATATTGTAAAGCTACAGAAAACTATAAAGATATCCTGAAAATAGTAACTTRTAATAAGAGGTTAACTAAAATATTAGACATTTTAATAACTTTTCCTAGTACTATAATCTCAAAATACAGGACTTCTGTTGGATAATCCATACCAATAATTTTTTTAAAGGTTTTAAAGGTTTTAATTCAGAACTGCTGAAATTAAGAAGACTATCAGATTTGTAACATACTGAATTTATTTTTACTTTACCAGCTACTTTCTGCTACATACAAATGTGATGACATTAACTACACTTTAAAATTTCAATTGTATAAAAATAATTGCATTGTAATTTACATGCTAGTCCTATGAACTTAGGAGATAACTATAATCAGTCTTATTTACAAACAAGAAATCAGAATGYTGTTTCAAAATTGCACAGACCCTATAATGCTACTAACATAAATTGTATATCAAATACTGTATGAGATATGTACTGTATGAAATATGTATGAAATTGTATGTCAAATACTGAAACATCACAACACAATGTTTATGATTATGAAAAAAACAAGATGTATTTTATTCCATTATGTCATGTGAACTTGAGGTACCTGGTATTCACCATAATCTTTCTCATCTAACAGATTCATTTTATCCAGCTCTACAAGTTGTTCTGGGCTTGGTTCATTCGGCATAGGTTGAATTGAAGCTTGATCATATATTGGTTTTTCATTTAAAAAAAATTCTTTCCAGTCACACATCAGTTTGAATGGAATTTTGCTGCAGAAGAAGGAAAAAGCAATGAGTTTCAAAACAAAATTAAACAAGTTAGCTATTTGAGAATACTGTTCCAATTTACAACAGTTACAGTCATGAAATAAGCATATGATAAACTAGATATCATTTATTGTGCTTTCCATAATTATTATAGATTTTTAGAGGGAAAAAATCATTTTTCTTGTTCATAAGCTTCAGTATCTTCACAAATCTGTCTTCATACAGTATCTGGCTGGCACAGCTGTGCAGTAAGAATTTTGCTGCAGTTATGACTCTCTTTTTCAAAACATTCCCTGTTATGAGGAAAGGTCWCACTCTCCAAAAATCATACAGTCTTTTCCTCAGAAGCTAAAATTAATTCATGATTATATATAGTTCAGCTCTTTTTTTATTTCTTAGGAAGAAAAACTATTCATATGAAACAAGATAAAATACATGTAGTAACTAAATTATTTTTATTGCTAAATTCCAACAGGWATGTCATGAGATATGACAAGATAAATAATACAAGGAGCTTAAGTCTGACAGAATGCAGAAGAATTCTACTATTTTTTAAAGCCACATAAATTTGGGCTTTCTCTCTCTTCAAGTAATGATTGTAGAAAGTCGAGTGTTATGCTTTAGATCAGATCTTCATGTTTTTGAAAAAATTAAATACCTATTGTATACATCCCACACAATGAAATGCATGGAAACACTGAYAAAGACATACCTGCTGTAGCAGTGAATGCTGATACAATCTTGAAATGCAAGCTACAAAGGCATTTCAAATATCTGTATATGTTGTGCAGCACTCAGTGCAAACAATGTGTTATAGCTTATACTGGAACCACAACTGTGTCAGACAAGGAAATCATCACTAAACTGACTTTTTTTATCAAGTATCTGCTGGGTATAAACTTATAGAATTTAAAGCTTTATTCTTTTAACATACAATTACACTAAAAGGCAATGAAGCTCTCGACACACATGCTAATGCTGTGAGGTTTGCCCTATAGCCTAATATCAAATACTTCGCAAAAGAACAGCCGCAACAGAGAACAAAAATCCCCACTATGGGTTGTGGAAACACTCCTGCAACACAGGTAYACGGAGATTGCCACTGTTTTTCAGAACACCCTAGAATGAGCTGAGGACTACTCATTTTATCTTATAAATTAAAGAATTTCTTCATAGAAAAGGAAGTCCCACAACTGGTAGAATAAGTAAATCCTGGTTCCCTAAGTAGGTTGAGTTTGCAAGAAATTATGCTAAGGCTGTAACATTGGCTCACCCTGCATTACATATCAGTGAATTCTCTCAGGAAAAGAGTATCATGATTTTTCCACTCAAAGTAATGGATAAGTTCCTGAGAGATATCTGAGAACCCACATGAAATGTTACTGATACTTTAAAAAGTCTGGAAAATTAATCTTTTGAAGGCTCTTTGCCATGTGAATTCTTGGATGTCTGGTAAGAACCAGCATCATGTGCATAATTTTCCTTTATAGGAGGCATCAACAGAGAGACTCTGCCAGACCGTCTATGTGAACAAAACTTCTAGGAATTGCACATGCATAAAATGTTATCTATTGCTCATATTAGGTTAAAACTAGGTTCAAAATTTGGAGGAGATAGAAAGAGATACTTGTACAACATATGCAAAAAAAAAAAAAAGGTTGGTACAACTGCATATTTGCTTAATATTATAACAATTTTTTTAAAAAAAATATGTCAGGCAAAGAGGAAAGGGAGATGAAAAAAAACAAATGAAGGATGAAATAAAAGAAGCACAAACATTCTGATAACTAATGATTTCTAAACTTAGACTATTGTTTTTCCACATCAACATTTTATCTTTCAGATTTTTCAAAACATTTTCTTTACATTTGCCTCTTAGTTTTGCCAAACATCTACCATACTTACTTGTTGGTCAGCATTCGATACTCTCCTACTTTTGTTGACAAATCAATAATTTGATTGATCATTTCCCAACACATAGAATAATGCTTCTTATAACGAGCCTGAATTCTTTCAGCAGCAATTTTCTCATGACACTCTCTTTCTTTGATAATTTGTTCCTCATAATCAATCTTTTCTTGCTTTGCAAGAGCCTGGAAATTTTTTTAGGAATAAATATCAGATTGCAAGGAAAATGAAGGTGCAGAAATGCACAATTCTGGATAAGAAAATGAACTTGCTCATTTAAATCAAGAAATGAAACTAGTTATACACTTTATCTTGGCACAGTTAGATAACTGTGAGATTAAGACATACAGAAATCTAAAAACTTTTATTCATTGTTTAAGTTTCAGTTTGTTTTCTAACTAATTGCTATTATATAATGAAATAACAGAAAAATATATTATTTCTTTCATGACAAACATTAGGAACGTATTTAGTGGTTGTGGGACAGGGAAACATGAAAAGATCACAATTACTGCTCCTGAGGAACAGTGATATAGATGCATTGGGTAAAAGGTTGGCCCTGTTGACATCCATCAATTAGAATATGTGAAAATCAGTTTAACTTGTCAGCTTCTGATCTGCAAATACTTTCAGATTATTGATGTCACCAGATCTTTGAGGAAGACTTCTAGGCACAGTGGTCGGTTATCTGTTGTTGCTGTGACACCATTCTCCTTTGGGCCTGAAAGCATACTTAGAATATCATACTTGATGTTGTAATCAATAGCTATACCTGTTGATTGCACAGGACACCAACTGTGTTGAGAGATTTAGAACTCTTAATTTGATTTAGCAGGAACAAATAAGACTGTTCCTGTAGCAGTACAGACTGTTGCAGGTACAAAACCTGGCACTTTTCAACAAGATTATTTTTTAATATATTAACCAGTCTCAGTAGCTCTAAGGTAGAAAATAACACGCAGGACTGAAACTTCTTTCATTTGTCAAGAATGGATGTTAACAGGTTACATCTAAAGGAAATGAAAGAAATGAYTCTTTAGACTAGATATTCTTTCATTGTCTTCTGTCATTTTCCCTCCACGGGAATGTGCCTTTTAAGCTCAGCAGAACAGAACAGAAATATTCCAATAGAAAGTTAAATTAGTTTGGAAGAAAATTGGATTTTAAGCTGCTCATTTGCTTCATTTATTAACTCAGCTGTATCTTTGAACCTTACAGTTAAGAGCAACATGTTTGTTGTTAGATCATCCTGTGCCTGGAAAACAAAATAAGTTTTAACAATTGACAATAAAAATCCCAACAGGCATYATAACAAGAAGGTACTGCAAGAGTCCTACAAAAACCGAGGGAGTAAAGAATGTTTTACCGCTTCTCTATCAAGAGCTTCCTGGAACTCTTTCAGTCGTCTTTCTTCATACTGTTTTTCTCTGAAAATTCTGTTCTGCCGTAACACCTCTTTTTCATGTCGAACATGCATGAGCTGAACAGCAATCCTCCGCTCCTGCTGAGATTGTCTCATTAATCTGTAAATAAGTTGCTCCTCCCGATAAGCCTCCTAAAGAATAATGAATTATTAGTATTAAACACGGTTTATAAACTATGTCATAGAAAATGAATCCCAGTCTCATAGCGGGAGTAGGAATGGAGAACAGCACTTACCTGCATATCTGATTCATATTTCTGGAACACCATTTCCATATACGAGGAGTGTCCTTTTTACAAACTATACAAACACTTTTTACATTTACATGATAAATTCTCCATGTATTAATTATGCAGTCAGTAAAAACACATTTGTTTAGATTAATTTGATTTTATCTTGGATAAATTCTATGTACAAACAAACTGTACCATTTTTCAAATGACTGCATTTGAATGKAAGGATATACTCCTTTCTCAAATCAATAACAAGTCATATTTTTCCTGATGTMTGCCAATTTTTCCCCATTAAGGAACTGGGGATATTGGGGAACATTTAAATTAGATGAATATACAAGACTTCTAGTTTTCCATTTCAGTGTCCTCACTGGGAAATAGCACAATGTACAAAACCCTSTATCTGATATGAAAGTGATCCTTAAGCATTTGCTTGAAATGTGGCCAGTGTGGAGAGACACTTTATCCTGTGGACTTCTACTTTGCAAAATACTTTGACAAAACACACTAATATCTCCTTATTACTGTACCTCTTTCATATTTTTTTGTTTTCCCTCTGATTTTGGGTATCTAATCTAAAGTCTAATCTAACCTAAAGTTTCTCCCATGACTTTTACGGCCCAGAACTCTTTCTCAATGCTAAGTAAAAGCAACAGTTTACCATTGAAATCTCATCGTTAAATATCATTCCTATAGCAGAATTTTAAAGGAAGTTTCTGATTCCCTGAACTCTTTTTCCAGAAATGTAAAAACTGCTATTAAAATATAAAAATTAAATTTTGAGACCCAAATGGAGAATTATTTTGAAGATTTGAAATTCATTTTCCTAAGAACAGAGGACAAGAATAAAGCATTGTTAATGGTATTTCATCAAGCTTTCAAAGAAGAATAAGAGATGCAGAGATTTTGCTTCCTATTAAAATAAATAACCTTGATTATTTTCCTTTGTTTTACCTGCTTATCCTTATTCAAGGATTAGTACGGCAAGAAGTATGGCACCAGAGGAAGATAGATCTTTAAATTCTAATTCAAAGAAGATTGAAAGASCCACCTTAACATACTGGTCATGTGTCATATTTAAACGGTCTACTGTATGGCATAAAGTAGTTAGCCCAGTGAAAATTGAGAGTAACTCATTTAGGTGAACAGAGCCTTTATAACGCAGTTGCTATTCATAATACTCAAAAGAGATAATTACTTTGATTGCGATGGAATCTGGAGATCATTCTAGATAATCAGATGTTTTTATATACTGAAGAGACCTAAAAAGAGSAGGAACCTTCTGAGGAACAAGAATATCTGAATAGTCAGTTAACTCGGAGCTGGACAGTAGATACATTGGGTTTCAAAACACTAAATTCCTCATTTGAAAAATGGATGCATATTGGATAGAGGAGAAAGCACTGGTAGCAGTCTTTATACAAATATGAATGGTCAAAATACTGAAACTTCATTGAGGTGAACAATTTTGAACCTTCTAGGCCTACTAGGAGACCTGATAAAAATGATAGCATCATTTTTTGATGTTACCACCTTAACTTCTCCTTCACAAGGRATTTTGCATAGGCTGAAGCATGTTTATGATTTAATAAATCATATAGTAATCACAGTAATTAGTAATCACTTAACAAGCAATTTTGAGGATGCATAATGCACACTTTTTCAGTTTACCTATTTGACACAACAGTGGCATCCAGTGGCCAAACATTATCGCCATGTTTATGTTTCATATCATACATGTATATATTACTACTTCATATGTATTTCTAGATTTCTATATCCTCAATTAACTTAAATGTGAAATGAAATAATTCATCCTGTTGTACAGTCAGTCACAAAATGTATGGCAGACAATAATCTAGTAATAACAATTAATTTCCCCTTCGGAATTTATCTTCACAGGATATTGCTGACAGCAACTTCCTTATGGCTTCTTAAATTCAAAGAGATAAATCTAAATAGGGTATTTAAAAATAACAAGCACTTTGTGAAAACAGTTCATCAGAAGAGTGCAGATCAAAGATTCAGGTGGGTCAGCTGGCTGTCAAACTCATTCAGCTACTACCTGTCAAAATCTGATGGTTTCACCCTGTGGTCCAGCTAGGGGAGTGGTACGTTATTTCAAAGCATTTTTGCTCTCAGGCTCTGACTTATACTACAGCCTGTCATAAGCCAAATCTCTAAAATGAGAACAAGATACTTCAAGGGCAGCTTAGAGATATCTGTGTTGGACAGGAGACACACAATAGCATTCTGAAGGCATCTGAACTGACTGCACAGATGATCCCGAGTCCTGTGTTCAAGTTTTATACAGTGTAGGTAGATGTTTGGCCATAATGACTATCAGGAAAGCCAAGATTTCACCTAACAAATCTTTTTTTTGGTTCCATGCGAGGAGAAAGTAATATTCAATTACTTTGTATGCTTTTAATTTTTCTTGTAAAAAGAGAAAGTATCTTCATTTATTTCATCCTTAAGTTAAGTAAATTCTATTTTCCAATCTCTCCCAGAATTCCCCAAAGYCACATCTTCCCCTGCTACTTGAGAAGCAAATTAGCAGTAAATAGATTTTATGATCTAGTTAGGCTACTGTTCCRGTCAACTGATCATTTGTCTTTTCTTCCAGCCGCTGCAGTTTATTACTTTCATTTTCCATATATTGATGCTATATTTTTTCATGGGAAGTAAGGGACACTATTGGGTTATTTGCTTTACTTCAGAGCCTCACTGGAGCCCATCTGGTTAGTAGCACATACCAGCATCTCCTCTACCTCAAACTGGAGAGGTCCATATTGGTTGTTCTGCCTGCCTGGACCACACTGGCTGGCTCAGAGGTGCACCCATGGGTGCTGCTGCTGCCGCCTGGCCACCCACTGAGAGCCGTAGCACTCGCAGTCATCAGCCCAGGCTGCTGGGACTGCAGCTGATGGTAGCGATAGAGTAAATCCTGGGATTGCACTGATTCTACACAACTGGATGGTCAAACTTCTTCATGGCCTGTGCATACCAACAAGCAAATTACCCAAAACCTCCACAAGTGAGGGCTTTCTGGGAGAAATACTAATGCTAATTCCTATTTGTCCTACCCCAACAAGTATAAATTGTTCTTAACAACTTCAAAAACCTCTCTGAACAATATATGCTAATGCTTTACAATATATTATATACTTCTAATTTCATACTTCCCTGTTTAGATATGCAACACATTTTAATTGCCAGGGGATAGTAGGGGAGGCAGGATCAGCTATATTGGGTTAACTGTACCTGATCTAAGCTAAAGACCAAAGATACTGAGAAATCACAGAAACAAAGTAATGTTCTCTTCAATGCCATTATCACTACAGAGAGAAAGATGTGTGAAGTCTGTCAGCTAAAAGCTGCTTGTGAATAAGGAGTGTGTCAGGTGGAATCTCAAAATCCTTTTGCTTTACAGTACAGGATAGAATCGAAATTGAATAACCTGCAAAATCTTTTTTTTTTTTGACACAACACTGCTATCCCATACCACAACAATAACCAAAAATCTAATCTCTAAAATAAGTATTTTGCTTCTTCATAGCATCCTGCACTGACCATTTCAGAATTCGTTTAGTCCAGCTGTTCGCATCATGCATTTGCAAATAGAGTTATGTTTTCAACTGTTTAGCACTATATTTAATAATTTTTAAGCCTGCAGTTCCCRTATACATTTCATTAAAKTTTTTTGTTTTGKTTTGGTTTTTTAATGGGTRAGACAGCAGCGTGGCAGAAATAGAGGGCAGGTCTTCAGATGATTATTAACACCAAAGCTCTCCTACATTCAGATGAACTTTTATTACTTATAGAGATGGAGTCTGACACTAAGGTGGTAAATAATGTACAATTTTCCACATTTTTCAAGGAACAATGACCAACATAAAAGAAATTTTCAGAGATAAAAGGTATACACTCTTCTTTCCTCCCCCACATTTTATTCAACCCTTCAAAAATTATATTGTTTTATCATTGTAATAAAAAGTTTAGCTTACCAGTTGTGCTTTTAGTT
This sequence comes from Eudromia elegans, assembly GCA_003342815.1. NCBI lineage: Eukaryota > Metazoa > Chordata > Aves > Tinamiformes > Tinamidae > Eudromia > Eudromia elegans. The sequence continues at coordinate 1,540,847 of PTEX01000008.1, read as the reverse complement.
TTGATATGCCAGCACACATTTTCTCACCTCTTGTGCTTCATGGGCTATTAACTGTTCCATTAACATTTTTCGCCGTCTCTTTTCGCGTTGCTCTCTAGCAAATGTATCCTCCTCCATACGTTTTTGAATTTTCTTTATATATTCATCATCTGAATAAATATTTAACAGTTCAGTAGTCTGTGCGGTAGTTTCTAGGGTTGTCGTAGGCAACTTCTCTGTTTGCAATGATTTTTCTATATCACTGACCAAAAAGATTAAATAGTAAAAGAACACTCACTCACTTTACAGAAATTATAGTTTTTAGAAGTTCTTTCATACAGATTTAGTGAATTCTAACAAATGCACAGTAGAATTATCTGGCTAGTCCTCTTTGTGAGTGGTAGGGTTACTTTTTGATGTCCTTATGCCCCATAATCTCCACTTTTCCTGAGGAAGTCCCCAGCACTGACCGGAGCCAAGTATCMATACAGTATCAATACAGCTGTCAATATTTAATATCACAAAAGCCAAACTCTGCAAAAGCAGAAATTTAGGATGGCTAGCAAAATATCAAACAAAGAAGCATTACTCTTCAAAATGCCCATTCTCTCTGACCACATTTTTGCAAAGTTATCTATCAGAGGGTTTTTTTTCATGCAGAGGTATCTATAGGAGTACGCTCTGAGTGCCATGCCTCCCGAGTATAGTACAGCTATCATTAAGGAAAGCAGAATGACTATTACATTTACAAATTAATCAAAATAAAAACAGCATTACTCAAAGGAGAAACACAGTCTGCTTTTCTCCATTCTTTTTAGAAATATGTTACCCAGTATACACATCTGTAACCACCCTCCTCCCTCTGCAGGCCTAACAGGCTTCACAAGTTCAATGTCTGCAATGAACTGGGAAGGACATACATGTTTCGTGTCTTTTATTCCTGCATGTATGGCAAAAAGGAGAGCACAAAGATATAGCCACCAGTGCTATAGTTACAGATAAGGTATAAAAACTGTGACACTGCTGGAGTTGGAATACTTGAAGTGGAAGTGAGCATATGGAAMCTCTCATTCAAAGGAGAATCACAGCTCAAGCTAAGCCAGTGATCATGTTTTCTCTAAGTAGTACATAAAGTGGGCACCAGGAATAGGATCCTGTCTCAGCTTAACAATCTRATACCCAAATATTACCTATCAGTGACCTGGATCTTGAGTGCTGCTGCAGTATTTTCTGTCATAGTCTTCTCAAATTTTTTAATTTCCTTGTATGTGTCCTGAAAGAATAACTCAAAATGTGATGTTTCTTTTMTTTCCACAAAGCATCATAAATAGGTTCAACTATCTGTTCACAGAGTAAGTATTAGGTAAAGATTTTTATGCCATGTTAACACAAGAGAAAACAYTGTACTGAAAAAAATATCAAGTATAAATTATATACCAGGACAAAAGGCAAGACTATTTTCTTCTCTTAACTTTCATTTCCTTGCRTTTTCCCCTTTTCCTAGCTATAATTATACTCACCAGACAGAAAATCTTAACTTTCTGCAGATGCGCAWTTGCAGGATGATTTTGATTTTACATGGGACTCAGGTGGTTTGTATAATTCCTATCATTGAGGGATTCTGAAACCAAACATTCTAGACTATGTTCTGCTTTGGATTAAGTAGATTTATAACCACTGTGATAATATCAGGCAATTGCAACCCTACACATTGAGTAGAATGCATCTGATTGAACAGCACAATGTTAAAAACTGGTAATATACAGAGCCCTAATGACATCATGATCCAAAGTTTGAGATACTTCCCCAAGTACTCCTCAGCAAAAAAAAAAAAAAAAAAAAAAAAAAAAAAAAAATATATATATATATATATATATATATACTTTTTGGATTGTTGCCATGTCTTGATTTCATCTGGGACAACGGCCAATTTCAAATTTTCCTAACATTTCTGATATAGCAGGCCTTTTTAAACCATGTTGCATAAGCTCATATATTCTGGAAACATTCATCACTCACAAGTCACAAGCTAAAATTAATTCTTTATTTCCTGATGCATTCCAGTCAGTAGACTAGAGATGCTAGAAAATATTACCAGGAATTAAATTAATATCCTATGTTATTTATTAAGGATTTTCTTTCACATCACAGCATATTTTCCATATGTAACAAAAGCAGAACCACACTGCATATTATTGATATTTGCCCACTTTTCATTGATTGATCATATAGTCCACTACATAATTCCTACAGTTATATCAGCAAATTCCAGTTGGTGCATGCTCAATATTTTTACCTATAAATACTCTCAGCATGTATGTTTTTTTCCAAGTTCACAAAATTCACATTAAAAGATTACAGTTGATAGTTACCTCTGCTTCTTTTTTCTTCTTTAGCARTCTTTTGGCTTCAATAGCTTTTAAGGTTTGACTTGGTGGTGGCTTTGGTATCTGTATAATGGCTGCTTGAATCCTGGCCATTATTTCATTTTGTCTCCTTCTTCCTATGCGAAGCTGAATATTTAACATTATTCTATTTCAACTCAAGTATCTGAATATATAATATTATTCTAATACTACTAATTTACCTATGGAAGTAAATATAACTAATCAATTGTGAAAAAATCGGATCAGTAGAATACCATGAAATTAAAGATTCTTTTATGCTTTGTCTGCAGTTAAGTCTTGTTTTAAGAATATTSTCAGACACTACATATAAAATAATATTCTTATATCACAGAACTGATGTTGTAAAATACATTTTAAATTAAAATATTACTCTAGGTTCTGAGTAATCTGACAGTCTGCAATACGCTACAATATGTTCTCAGCTTTAGGGAATTAAGAGATTTTTTWAAATTCTAATAACAGAAAATGGTACTTCTGTATAGGCTATGTCTTCATTAACAAATAGTTCTGTGCAATAGAAGCTAATCTATGATGAAAAACAGTTTGTGCTCTATGCAGATAATGCTTTTAAAGGGTTGTATTAAATGCTATGTCTAGTTTCATGCCTTTCCCAGGTCATTAAGGAACAGACATAGCATTAGAGAATAATGCTGTTGAACATCAAGCCTCAGATAATCAAGAAGTAGCAGACTTCTAAATGCCACCATGCCACCATTAATTGACACTGCGCTAGGTATAAATGTAGCTAAAGAGTGGAGCCAAGTAGGAAAAATATAAAAATAAAAGTTTTTCTACAAGGAGTCAAAGAAAAMTAAAAAATAAATAAATACAAATTCTGTCAAATAGAATTTGAATAATATTTATTTTGAGAATGCTTCCTTACAGTTTCTCCTCTAGACACATGAAGGCACATTTTTTATTTTTGTTCTTACAGCAGCCATAAGATGAGTTTAATAACAGCAAGATTCTTCAGACAAATTTTTAACTAGCCATGCAAAAAGTTACTCATCATGATTCAACAGCCTTTGGCTAACTCATGTATATAAAACAAAACAAAAATTTTAAAAAAGGCTGTATTTTGGATGTGTCTCACCTTATCTAGAGAAATTAAATCCTATTTTTAACTTTATCAGAAAAATTACACAGGGTTGCAAGATATAATGAGGCCATATCACTACAGGCCCTCTTTCCTTTGTCTTTTTTTTCAGATGGAACAAGGCTTTATCTTTTCTTCAGAAACAAAGAACATCACAAACCTCTTTTAYAAGAACACTAAACCACATAGTTATGAAAGCATACTTTCTTTTCAAATCTATCAAGTTTTCATATATGGCAATGTGCAAACATTCTTAATTTAAACTTAAGGATATGTTTTTTAAATATTGTTTTAGAGTTTCTAATTGTAATGCTTGATTGTTTTTCTATAAAACAATACAACATGATTAGGTAGAAAAGAGTTGGTTCTAAATAAGTTATTAGGTAATTTAATTTACGAACATACTTCTTCAGAAGTTTCGTATAGAAAGTAAATAGTTACCTTTTCAATGTCTTGGGCTCTTTGTTCCTCCTGAAGTTTTTGAATTTTCTGTTGTTCTGCAATATGCATACGAGCTATTTTATTTTCTATTGCCTTAGATTTCTTTTCAAAACGTTCTGAAATCTGCTGCAGTTGCAAATCAGTTTGACGAGGCATTAAATTTTTCAGACGCTAAAATTATATTTCAGGAAGATTGAGAGTCAGAAACAGTAAGAAACGCATATTTAAGCATGATAATATTGTAACACACATTTAAAACTCTTTTTCTTGGAATAATATCTAAATATGCTAAAATAATTTTCAGGAAAAAAAAAGGACCAATTCTATCAAAACCAACCAACATGCAGAATATGAGTTAAACAATGTCAAATTCAAATATATTAAATTCCACTTAAACATAAGAAAAAAAGTTTTTTTCCTGTGAGGAGGAATAAACAGTTTGCTGAGAGTGGCTGCAGTCTCCATCCACATTCCAAACTAGAACAAACAAAGTCYTTAGCAATCTCCCCTCACTCACCCTGCTTTGATGAGAGGGGGCAGACTTGTCCAACCTCTGCTATTCCATGACTCCAGTGGCATTCTGAACATGTTTATTGGCAGGAGTTAGTCTCAGTTGCTCCAAATACTTTAACCTATCCATGTATTTTAGGTATGCATAAAAGGATGTTTCACAGATTGGTGCTGCTCCTGCACGTGCTAGTAAACTTATTATTTGTAGACTATATGCCAGGATATGCGCCAGAGAAATGAGAAATTTCATCCAGCTGGAATTGATTAATGGTGTATACCTTTGTAAACAATGCTCATCTTGATAAAAACTTATGATCTGTACATGCTGGGGACTATTATTATTTTTTTCCTCTGTGTTTTATATGCCCACATTACAGGTTGCAGAACAGTATAAAGATATGGAGAGGTGTGTAACAGAACGAATCAAACTGCTGGGGGAATCAAATCACTGTTGCACAAAACTCAGTGCTTCTGCATCAGAAAACTTCTGTGTCTATCTCCAAAKTGTGAGAAAAAGAATCTTTTCCATATAAGTATTGTGTTTAGAATAGAAAATTAAAAAATGTGTAGAAGGGAAGTGTGCAAAACACTTAAGAGGTATCCACAAGTAGACACACTTACCTCTCTATATATAACACTTTCAATAGACTTGAGCTTTGCAGGACCTGCAGGTCTCATCGCTTCCATGGCTCCTCCAGTGAGCTTTGCCTTCTTCTTTTTTTCTAAAGCAATGTACAATTGATATAAAAGCTTTGTTGCAGCCCCATGTTGTCCTGTCATGATGTCTTGGGCTACATTCTCATTAAATTGTACACCAAGGAGTTGAAGTGTTGGCTCCAGACGAGAAAAATTGTTAAGTTTTGCATTTGCAACCCTACATGATTAAAAAAAAGGAACATAAATTCAAGCACAATTTTCTCCTATAACTTGGTCATGTCATTCATCTCTTAGCAAGATTAACTAAGGTAAGGATGGGAGAGAGAAAGACTTTCATAAAGTGATGTGATACMACTTTTGACCTGACTTGTATACTGTAGCACGTGAAACTGGTTGGTCTAAAACAAGCAAAATTTGGGAAAGTTACACTGGGCTATATACACTATATTTTGATACATGCACACAAAAAGTCTGATAGCATCTGATAGCAAACCGTAACCTCCAATTACAGGTAGGAGAATACCATACACAAAAAAAAAAGAAAGAAAAAATTAAAGTCTCTGAATCAGGCTAGTTGCTAGTTGAGCTCTTATCAGGATTTTTTAAAACTCTTTATTCACTAACCTTAAAAAACCKCGTCACATTTCTTCCCCAGTAAAAAGAAATGGAGTAATCAGTTAGAGTAGATGTTGACAACAGAGTTGTCTATGATTCAAAATTGRTATGGTCAAAGCAAATTGTTAGAAAGATCTGCTTTCTAAATATATTTACCTGACTACACAACAGCCAGCCAGCTTTTGAAATCACCTGAGCTATARCATAATTCTACAAAAATGTCCATTTTTAACTTAAGAATATTGTAACTCATTCATTTTCCTCCTAGATAAAACATTCAAGGAACTTATTATTCTCACTGTGAAAGTTCATGGATCATTTTTTATATGATTTTCTTAATTGCGGCTTACATCTCTTTTCAGAACATCTTTTCAGTCTTTGATTCAAGATTAAGGTGAACTCTATTGTCAGAAGTCACCTTGCACAGATTTAGAAGCTTTGACGATATCATATCTCAACTTCTTGTTGCATAATCAAATCAGATGAAGTTTATTGAACCTGTCTTATAATCTAAATCTCATTTCAATATTATTGTCACCATTTAGACAAAACAACATTTTATTTTTCAAATATGGACAGCCAAACAGGAAGAARTTTTCCAGTAAAGACCTTTTAAAAMCCCTAATATCACTTCCTTGATTATTATTCCCTTGCTTATGCATCCCAGTTCTGTGAAACATAAGCAGCTAATGGATTTAGATGGTGCTTGATTAGGTGTTCAGGATGTCTTCTTTTTCATTTCAGATAGTGCCTTCCAGAATACACCTTTATAAAGATTACACCTTTATAAAGATTACACCTTTATAAAGATTACACCTTTATAAAGCTTTCGTATAAATGAAGTCTACATTTTATTCCCTTAACTCTAAGATGTAGGATCTTGCCCTGGGCTCTGCTAAGAAACACTGAACAGATGTCAGTTTACCAAATGAACCATGCATATCACACTTTTACTTACAGCATACTACAATTTTAAATATTATGTTATCTTATAGACATTAAATAAGATTAGACAAGCACAGGTTCTTGCAGGAATAGCTCTAAAAACATCATATGATGACTATTAAAAAGCAATAATTGCTTTTAACATTCAGGAAAACTGGAATTGAAAAAACATCACCTCAATTCTCAATAGTGGCCAAAAGATTAAACAGCATGAATAATTACTAAATGAAATAATGAACAAAACAAACAACATTACAATGTCTTTATGAATTATTAATTTACTATAGTAGAGAATACTATATGCTCTCCATCTCTCTCTCTCTCTCTCTCTCTCTCCATAAAAATATTCAGCCCAAGAGGAGAACCCTTTCCTCCCCATTCCCAGAGCAAAGCAACAAGGAATGCTTGCAAGCATAAAACACTTCATCAGAGAAACAATGACTGTGGCCTTCCAAAATACAGAGGCCAAATCTATTGTAGATATTTGAGGGATAAAAGAGAATTTTAATAAAGTTGTGAATGACACRAGAGGATGAGCAGAAGAATATTATTCAGCTGTTTCTCATAACACAAGAGAGAGTTATCAACCAAGGCCATTATGTGGCAAATTCAAAGCATAAAATGATCACAGAATCATAGAATGGTTGAGGTTKGAAGAGACCTCCTCTACAGATCATCTAGTCCAACCAGCAGGGACACCTAGAGCATGTGGCACAAGGTCAGATCCAGGTGGGTTTTGAGGATCAATTATCTTGAGACAAGGTTTTCTGCAGGTTATTCTACATGCTAGATACTAAATGGAAAACTAAATGATCTCAACGGACAAAAACAGCATCCCCAACAACAAGACAGTGGATTCTCCCTTGCTCTGGAGACATGACAGGATGAAAGAAATGAAGTGTCATAACAGCATCAAACTTCCTCTTCTGTCCCAGCAATGCACTTCAGGCTCAGCAGTTATACGGGCCTCTCCTTGAGCCTACWGTAAGGATGCTGGACCTTACCTAATCAGAATCCATTTGGAAACAAAATCCTAAAGCACCTTTTTATCAGGAAATGCTGACATGACATCATTAGAACTTGCTACAGTATGTTAGAAGTAAAAGCCTACTGAAGCTAAACTTTCCTGGCAGTAGAAACCCTGGATTTGCCGAAAGAGTGCCCAGAAGTCCATCAATGACAAAAAGAGTTCCCAAGAGACCTAAAAGATTTAGAAACAGAGCCCAYAGACTGATGTGCAAACTGTTGGGTCTGCTTTTGATAGTTGCACTCAAGCTCCTACAGGCTTGAATATGACAGAGTTTAAATAAAAGATGAGAAGTGCAGAGAACATCCAAAAGAGGCCATGAAGCCTCGCATATGTGATATACATGCACCTAGGTCCTTCTTTTGCGAAAATGGAGCATAAGTCAGGGAATCTTATGAACTACATGATAAATAYACCAATGCCATCAAATCTGTAGAGAATTTTCCCCCCTTACTGCGGATATACCAGTTTTGTTTATAAACTTACGAATTCTTAATATATTTTTCCCACCATGATTTCACTCAGAGACCAAAGCATTGCTATTTCCCTTTAGAGATGATACAATGGTCACCAGCACACCAGACCTTAGGATTATGGGCTCCACATATCTCACAGTGACAAGGAGAGTACCTCCAGTCTTGCAGGTATCCTGAAGAGTTTGCTGGGCTTTTAGTCTAGCATGTTGTCCTTTTCTAGTTACAACCAAAACAGGTTATTTTCTTCAAATAACATAATCAAATCTTCTGGAAACATGAAGCTTATCAGTGCACTTAATACAACCAGCATTCGACTTACTGGTAAATGCATCATATCAGAAAAAAATAAGATTTTTTCCCAACCAGAGTTAATAAATCTTAACTGAAAAATAAACTTTAGCTCCAACTTCCGTAAGAGACAAATTTTTTGCTGACCTGCTCTGTGAAAATTGATTAAAGTCATCCTGAAGCTCATATTTGTGCAGAAGTTCTCCTAGGAGATAACCAGTTGAAAAATCTTCTGATAACGATCCTGGAACTAAGGTGGTTTTGTTAAAAAAAAAAAAAAAAGAAAAAAAGAAAAAAAAGAAAAGAGAAAAAACTTAATACAACTCATTATTTTTATGATGACACATAAATTAAGACCAAACTTTACTAAATACCTTAAGATAATGGAAATGAGTTTTCAAGCTGCAAGTAAATATGCCTGAGCTGGTCATTTAACTTTCACTTTCAGTGTTAAAAAGAAAACATCCTTGAAATTGTCATTAAGACACTGGAACAACTATATGTTGCAATTACTAAGTCTTCTATAAAAAAATCACAGAATGGTTGAGGTTGGAAGAGACCTCTGGAGAGCATCTAGTCCAATTGCCTGGTCAAGCAGGGACACCTAGAGCACATGGCACAGCGCCCCACATGTGGGTTGGCTTTGAAGGTCTCCGGAGGAGACTCCACAGCCTCTCTGGGCAGCCTGTCTCAGTGCTCTGTCACCTTCACATGCAGAGGAATGAAGAGAGGAGATCAGTTGTGGGAAGTTCCTCCCTAGATGAGGGAGGAAGCTCAGACAAGGCTGGTGCCGGGCTCGCCATGCCATGCAACCCCCGCTTTGCCGATGTACCTACCCTCACACTCCTACCTCCTGGGGTCCTTGTTAGCCAGCATGTGCTGAGCTCCTYGTGTCTCTTGAGCTCATTGTGCTTAGAGGAAAATTTTCACCAGGTTCACCCTGAAAATCTCTGTCTTGTGCTTGAAGAGTAAAACGCCACAGGGACGCCAAGGAATGGGTGACTCCCTCTGCCGAGGAGCTGGAATCAGCCCCACAGCCCGGCGGTGGAACGAGGCCCCTGTCATCTCATGTCACATAGTGTCGTGGTGCCCCGCTGCCCTGTCCCGCACAACGCCTGTGTACCCTGCCGCCCTCTGACGCGGTGGGGCCCCCACGCACCCACGCTTCGGGAGAGCTTCACCATCTCGTTCAGCCATTCGCACAAAATCTCCGACATCGCGGGTGGCAAATGGAGGAGGCGGCGGCGGCGGCGGCGGCGGCGGCGGCGGCGGCGGCGGCGGCGACAACAACGACGGCAGTGACGGCAGTGGCGGCAACGGCTCCACCGGCCCCGCGAGCGCCTGGGACCGCGTCCCGTTGCCACGGCGACCTGAGACTGCGCGTGCGCAGAGCAGATCCAAACACGCCCCCACCCGCGGCCTCTGTCAGCGCCCCTCCGGGGAGCTGGCGCATGCGCSCTGTGAGGGGCGGGGAGCGGCGAAGCAAGGTGAGCGCGCGGCCGCGCGCGCGTGCCCGCCTGCGGCGGCAGCCGTGGGAGCGGCGCGTGCCCGAGGCGCGTGCCCGCCGCGCGCGGCCGTTGCAGCCGTTGGGCGCCGAGGCGTGGGGCGCGCGCGCTGTCGGGGGGTGGATCCGCCGAGGCTGGCACGGGGCGCGTGAGCGTTGGGGGCTMGTGGCCGGCGGGCCAGCAGGAGCCACAGGTGGTCGCCAGTCGCCGTCAGTCGCTCGCCCCGCAGATATTGCCCTGCTGGGCCGGGCTCCCGGCTTCGGCCGGGGGCTTCTCGCAGCGCACCGTGCGCCCCGCCCGCCACATCGCTCTGGCTGCGGGGCTGCCTGTCGCTTGCTTGTTCAATACCCGTGTAAATCACCACTGACCCTTCCAGGCTCGGCTTGCTCGCTGCCGAAAGCCGCCCTTGTGCGAGCGCGAGTGCTCTAGAGCAGGAAGCTCTACAGGCTGAAGAATAAGCTGGCAGGGAAAAAAATAAAAAAAGAAAACGCAAGAGAGAAATGATCCAGAGCAATTCTCCTGCCGTGGTTTGTAAAACAGCAGAAATTATTGAGTAGGCAGAAGGCGAAGTGGAAGGGAGATCAAAAGCTCCTGCAAGAAAGAGGCTCCGTGGCAGTTTCCATGCACGTTACACATTTACTAGAGTGTGGCCCCAGGAAGTGTGTGCATAAGGAGGCTTGTCATGCCAGTGCAGCTGYGTGCAGGGCTGCAGGACAGGGCAGCCTGGGGAGCGGCGTTCAGACTGAAACAGACGTGGATCCATTTGTGCCTTTATTTCTACTAGTCATCCTAGTTTCTTGCACGTCCTTTGCACAAGCACGAAATACTGTGATGGGAAGTGAGGGACTCTGAGGCAGGAACTGGTGTGTCCTGCAACCAACCAAAGTGAAGCAGTGGGGACCCGCCTGATTTAATTAATTTCCAACACACAGCCAGGCAATGAACTAACTATAGTTTTCGGTAGTGATAATGATTAATAGTTGACCCAAATAGCTTGGATATTGTGAATTCTGTATCCCCAAAAGCCTTCAAAATAAGTCGCTGGGCATCCCTGGAAGTTGTGCTTTAAAGCTGAATCAGCTGCTGAGTTTAATAAGAGTCAATGTATAACTCAACAGTCATTTGTGTCATGAGAAGGTCAATGTAGAACTAGTGGCAAAAAATAAAGTACTAAAATCTGTCTAAAAAAGTAAAAAAATCTTAGTACAGCACACAGAATGTGTGCTGAGATGGAGATAATAAAAATGGTTAGAAGAGCATGAATTGAGAGAGATGTGGAATATCTGTCATGGAGATTTAACTTAAGTAGTGGCTTGCCTTGTAGTGGTTAACTTAAGTAGTGGTTAACTTAAGTAGTGGCGTGCCTTTCCATCAGGAAGAGGCTGCCTCTTTGCTCTTAACAAGTTAGTTTCTTTCACACTATTCTGACTAGTTTTAGAATAATGTAGTAACCTTTTCCTTTTTCTTTTTTCACCTGCATATAAAAACCTAGGAAAGATGTCTGTGTTCTGCATTGTGAAAGCTGAGTCCTCAGAGTGTTCAAAGGAAGATACTTGCAAACAAGAAGGTAACTGGTTTATCAGTAAACTGTAGTCCTTTATCATAAAAGAGTATTCAAAATTTTTTAAAGGTTCAAGACTCTGAATGATGGATTTGCTCCATGACTGTGGTTTAAGGATTTTCTTCACCCAGCTGAAGATGCACATTAACTGATCTTTCTGTACTCTGCAAGTACTGCAACAGTCCCCACTTTAATTTCTTCTAGAACAAACTGTTGCAATGCTAATACACCTGTATACAATGAGCCAATGAAGAGGTTACTTAGCAGTAACCACAGTTTATATTTTAAACATTTGTGTTAGCTGTGTTCAAACAGTGATGAAACTGTACAGGACAGTCTGAAATTTTCAGGTACACAGTGTTCAAGAAAAGTGTTGCAGCTGAGAGCAGTATTTTCTGTACTGCAAAGTGAATTATCAATGTATAGATGCATTTTGAGTGAACCTCATTAAACTCCAGGGAAGGATTAAAGCAAAGGAACAGCAAAGTTTTAAGACTATAAAGATTAAATGGGGCAAAATACCTCCCATATGAGGAACAAATCTATTTTGATAGTGGGCTGATGTTTTTTTCCAAACTGCTAAGGAAGGGAGAAGATAAGTAAAGAAGAAAACAATCCCACAGAGCCATAATTCTCTTGTTACCTCTGAGGTAACATGGTTCAGTTTAGCCAAGTTAGATCACTACTGCATTTAAAAACTTTTTCTTTTTTTTTCTTTTTTTTTCTTTTTTTTTTTTTCCTTCCTGCAGCAGTCTAAAGAATTTTTCAGCTTCAAACCAGGTATCCAACCTCTTCAGGGTGACATGTTTTTTAGGGCTTGTTTGCAATGGATAGTAGTATATACTACTATATATAATAGTAGTATATTAAAGTTCTAAGTGTTGATTCTATTTGTTTTGATTTGGAAAGTTTCAGACTTAGTAAGGCAGTTTTGAGGTTTTTTTTTTTTTTAGGTGTATGTAAACACTGACATTAATGACAATCCTTCAAGAGATTCTGTGGCTTTGAGGTAGGAAATGTTGCTCAGCCACTTCAATAACAAAGGAACACTCCATACAGAAAGTATAAAAAAAAAAAAAAGAAAAAAATGAATGCAAGCAATGGAAATAAAGAAGCAATCTACTAGTAGAATGAGAATTCACATGAGCAAAGGAAAAACTGGAAGACTTGTTAAAACTGGTCTGAGTAACAAGGCCATGTCTTAAGGACAAAGTACGTTACTATGGAAATTTGGGATTAGCATGTAAGCTTAGGCAAGTCTATAAAAGATACAACAAAGGAATGAAGAATTATAGACTTTTTTTATTAAAGACCTCTGAACTGATATAGCCATTTTTGGGCATCTTATTGACCTCAGTAGTTTCTTCTCTGTTTTAGTAATAGTTCCTTCAATAACTGTATGGTAAATTTATTCCATAAGAGAGGGGAAGATTCTGGGATGCAGAATACACTTTCAAAATGGAAGACTAGAAGTATCTAGAAAAAGTAGCAGGGCTGGGCTTAAAGAACGGAGATTAGAGGCTGGAACTGGGTAAATATTCACAAAGGAATGAGCTGGCACAAATACCTAGTCAGGAAGAAGCAGTTTACATCAGGGATGGAACAGAAGGGCTAAAGGGGACAGAAATCTTTGTTCCAAAGCTTGAATAGAACCTCAAGATTCTGACTCACTATTTCTTCTACCTTCAAAAGCAAAACACATTGATGAAGGATGTTTTCAATCACTCCTGGTAACTATCCTCATCCACACATGTGTATTGGTGTCATAATTTAATATGGTCAGAACTTAAATTACAGAAACTTTTCTTTGTAATCATTTCTCCTACAAGCACACAATAGATATGCACTTGATGTGCATTGATGAAAGTTGTTCAGTTACTTTTCAAAATTCTCTATAGTCTGTTGTAAAAAGGGCAAAGCTAGGTAGTAAGTAAAGTTCAGATAGTTTATTTTTGGATGTGCGTAGTTGAATTTGGTCTCTGGCATAATGTTTCTATGAGATACAAATAGAGTTACTGAAACCAGATTTTTCCAGCCCATTATAAATTATGCCTTTATCATTTTATGGATGCATTATTTATATACAATGGCCTGATGTATTTTCAATAGTGTTTGGTAAATGAGTCATAAGGCCTCATCATTTAATATTTTATCTTCATCGTTCCAGAAGTGCTCATTAACTGGGCACCATTTGTCTTATCTCCTTTCACTACAGCTTTTGTCTAGCATTATTAAAGAATGCTTATAATGTAACTAGGCTCCTTTTGGCTACTATTGAAATACAACTACTCTTTCTTGTGGAAATAGGACAGCTATTGTGCACTAATAATTCTGTCTGATTCTATTTTAAAGGTAGAAAATGAAGAATAGTGTGTCTGTTTTGGAGTGCAGAGAGAATGCAAGTATCCACGATGTAACTAAGTGATTTGAATTTGGCTGGAATCCTTGCACCTAATGTCAATGCTTGAAAGCTTAGATATTAATTTTTTTCTCATTATGTTGAAAGAGAACATTGGTCAAGCATACTGTCTATTGGAAATGTGCTGAGCAGAACATTAGTTTTTCACAATTGTTCTGTATTCCACAGTTGCTAGCTGATTAGGGGAAAGCTGATGATGTAAATAATCAAGAAAAAATAAATTGCTGTTGATATAGTGAGGGAAACAAATAAGATCATGTGCTAACGTGCCCAGTTGCTCCTTTTAATAATAAATGAATGACGAGTCATGCTATGCTAATATACAGAATTTAATTTTATAATGTAAATGTATGTATAGACCTCATTTCAGTAGTGGCCAGAAATAGAGCTAGAGGAAATGTCCAAAAACTAAAGCATCAAAAGTTCCACAGGAACTTACGGAAAAATTTCTTAACAGTGAGGGTGACAGAGCACTGGAACGGGTAGCCAATTTTCTTTTGGGTTTCCCTTTTCATGAGTCATAAATTTTTCTGGTCATATGGCAGAATAAGTTTGTGCTCAGGCTGATTCTTGTAGATTTTTTTTCTTCGTGAACAATAGAGTTGCTCATAATGGTACATATAGTGATGACCTTCTATTTAATGACTACTAAAATAGAGTTTTGTTTAAGCATTTCTTTATCTTATTCATATATTGAAAAAAAAAAAATCATTCCTGACTACATGAAATCTGACTTGAAGATTTTAACAGGAATAAGAATTCTACCTCAAAATAAGTGAAATTTTGTAAGGAATTTTAAAATAATACTGAGTGAATGAACAGAGGCTCTAGTGAAAGATGCAGAAAAGGTAGTCAACAGCTCATGCTTTCATTCAAAATTCTATCAGAAGATGCTCTTTTCATTCTTTAGATGTGGCACAAATTAGCACTCTAAAGGAAGAGAAGAAATAAGGGTAGATAGGGATTTTTGTGGTGGGAGAAGTACTCTGTTACAATAACTGATGAATCAGTTCTGATCATATAACTACACAGAAGTGTTCTTTCCACTAGTAAGAATTTAAGATGGTTTGCTACTCTGCTTCTGATTTTCTGCAGCTCTCTGGCTCCTTTAGTTCTTATTCCCCTCAGTAATCAGAATTATATCAACTCATATATTCACATTTATTTTCTTCATAATCCTGCAGGCATTAGATATCATGTGTCTTCCTTCCAAATTTCAATAACCAGTCTACTCCTTCCTTAGTACTATTCATATGCATATTTGGTTTTCAGAGTTTTTTATGGACTGTATAGTGTGCTGGTAGTAACTGTTTCAGAGGTTTTTCTTAGGTTCCGTTGCAAGAGTGCACTTTTTGGCCATTTCAGTCATGTAGAATGTGGGAGGCCAAAACCCCCCTCAGCTTTTCCTTTTGTGCAAGCACCTTGTAACGCATATGGCATGTGCCTGGTTTGCCATATATCTGTGTAAACAATTCAGTTATTTTGTAAATTGCAGTTTTGAAATTCCTCCTCCCCTTCCACAAATGGATGGTAGGTGTTCTCTATCACAGGGAAGTGTTGCATGAATGAGATTTAAAATGGAAACAAGTGAAATCATAGCTGGAGGCTTAAGTATGCACAAAGCCTTCTGGTAAATTTGCCAGCTTTTAGAAAAGTAATGTTTAATGGAGGATTGTATCTTGGGAAGCCCTTGGTCCAGCATCCGTAAATTTGCATAATTATGCCTGTGTTCATATTGTATGTTGTGCCTTATTCTGAACGTATGATATTAATTCTGATTTATCTTATGCAATTGATATTCAAAGTCTAGCATGTCCTTTCTGCTACCAGGATCAGCTACTTTTCTGCATGTTTGTCCTTTTATGCAGAAGGAATGCTTCCAAAGAAATAATTACCATTGATAAGTTTCTTTTTAGTAGTACAGTAGCAGCATTTGTTGGATAGATTGATTCATTAACAATACCTACAATGAACAATTTTCTTCCTACCTCTTCTACCTCTGCACAGGGAGCAGAGATTTGAAATAGTGATAGTCTGTTTAGGAACATTTGGATGAGTCTGTCTTTACTGAGAGATGATATGTCACAACATTCTTTTTCTCTCTTGTTCACTGATAAATTGTGACAATAAAGGTGGTTCTGCCCTTCCTCTTATATTATTTCTCATAAATCTATTACTTCTGCTTACAATACTGAATCTAGATCCTCTGGTTCCACTATCCAAAACAGCTATTTCATCTGTAGATATAAGGGTATGTTTTTACTAATATTAAATATTTTCTCACATGTTACAAGAACTAGTTTCCTGGTAAAATTCATTCATTCTTCTGTTATACTCAGAAGAAGGTTCAAAGATTTCATAATCTTGAATAGAATTTTTGCTGTTCATTGTAACATAGTAATTTCTTCTATTTCATTTTAAAATGAAAAGTTTTCTCTTGCATGGTATATAATGAAATATGTAAATAATGTCTTGCCTTATTTCATGTATTGCTCAGTTTCTCTTTGGATGGCAGCCAGAAATTCTTTCCCTACAGGTCATACACACTGCAAACAAAAATCCCTGTATTTTGCACACACATAAGAAGAATCTTGTAGAACAAAATAGTCCTTATCCTTCATTTAGAGAAAAGTGCCTTTCTGAGATCTCTGTATGCTGTTTTAGTTTCCTTGAGGGTATAATTCTTTTCTTGTCATACTTGTAATAGCAAAGGCCCTCAGCATATAATAGGCAAGTGCAACAACCTGTTCAATAGGTTATTTTAAATCAAGCAAATTCTGTGTTTTGGGGGTGAAATTTTCATTTACAAATTAATGCTTAATATTAYTTGAGTGGGCCAGATGGAACACTGAAAAATAGGTTTAGCTTCCAAGCAAGAAATAAGTACCGATATTTTAACAGCCTTTACAGATTATTCTGCACCGAATTCCTCATGTGTGTGTATGTGAATGTGTGTGTATATATGTATTTATATGCACATGCACACCAATATAATTTCATGATTTACTGTATAATATAATATTTGGACCCTAACATTTATATAGTTTTGTTTCTAGAATTATGCAGCTGCTTCCTGTGATTAGATGCCTTGGGAAAATATGTTCAATAACCCCTTTCAGAAATGTCTTTAACAGGTACTGCTCCATGGTGAAAAAGAATCAGATTTGGAAAACCCAGAAAAGGCAAATGTTAACAAAAAGCAAGTACATTATATTGCAGCACTTGTAATTATTTTCTTACAGACCTATATGTTCCTGCGAACAAGATCAGACTGCATAGCAGTTAAATTCATAAGAATTTGGTTCAACGGTTTTAAGATTTGGTTGCTTTATATATTTTATGTGTGTAAAACTCATGAATTTAGTTAGTTTGCCTTGGTATGTTTGCATAGAAAACCCTGTACTAGTGGGAACAGAGCTTAGCAGTAATAAACAACTGTAACCACCTCAGGGAGAAAATTCAAGAATACTTTGGGAAGTAGGACTCTGTCTATCTGCCTATCCTCTGACTACGTGCTTTACAGGGACCTGTAAGATTCATGAGAGATTATTAAGTAGTTATTCATGTGAGTATGTGTGGGTGTGCATGCATATGTGTGCATATGCATTTAAATATTTTGAGAAATATGATTTTGAAAGGTATTTCTCAAGCATAGATTTCCGTGTTTCAAATCACTAATAAAAAATATAGACTCCTTTCTTGCTGCTGCAATATAGTTCTTTCCCATAAAATTATTTATTTGAATGAAAGTAAAATAATTTCCTTTTTTTTTCCCTAAATTCTAGATGTCATTCATTGAATGAATAATATTTGGTACTTTCATGATACAGTTATAAAAATAAATATTTTTGAAATTTGAATAATCAAATAAACACAACTTTTTTCTGATGTTTGCTTTTCTAATTAATCAACCATCAAATGGTTGGCACAAACAGTAGAAAATGAGTGTAACTCTTATAGATATCTCCAGTTCTTCCTTTTGTAAAATAGATTTAGTGATTTTTTTTTTGTCCAATGAATTTTTCTTGATATTTAGATATGTCAGCTGTTCTTAGAGTGGCTGCATTTACAAGCTACTCTTAACAAAGGATGTTCAATGTAATGTGGCTTCTGAAACAGTAGCTCCTACAGAAGCTTAGTTTTCCAGTAACCGTGATGGTTTGTTTTTTTCTGTTCTACCATGTTGTTTATTATTATCTACCCCTATATTACACATCAGACATTTTAGAATGGTTTGTTTGTTTTTCTTCAGTTCTGAACTGAATGTGATGATCTGTTTTTATGTTATAGCTTGTGTTTCATTTGTAAAGCTGTATTCTCCCTAGGGAAGAGGGTTTAATTACTGAACTTTTCATTTTTAGATAGAATGGCTTGCAACATTCAGGGAATGCAGCCATTGTCCAGCGCTGGCTTAGGGGATAAACTTGTAGTGTGAAAATTTAACAAGAAATTGCAAGGTACACACTACAGGAAATCTAAAACAAATAAGGGAAGCATAAATGATGTAATTAATAAATGATGGAGATGTAAAATCTGTAAACAGATTAATTAAACATATAAAATATTGCTATTATGGTTTACTTTAACAAGAAACAAGTTTGTTGGCATGAAAAAAAAAAACTTGAGAAATGAACAGTTTGTTTCTAAATTAAATCTTTCTTTAGTTGAGAAATGAACAGTTTGTTTCTAAATTAAATCTTTCCTTAGTTATCATCAGTGAAATGCACGGCAAGCTAGAATGAAGACTTTTCTACCACACTTTAGATAATAGAAAGAAAATTAGAGGCAAGGATAATACTTAGCAGAAATTATTACAGATTTCTTTTTGGTCTATTCATCTATTGACAGTTCACTTACTGGCTTGCTACTTAACATCTGAGGTCAGGAGATGTTTTATGTATAATAGTAATAACTTTAAAGCATTTTGTTGAGTAATTTATATTAACTTCTAAAGTTAATAGTTCATCCTTAATTCTTTTTCCATATTAATCTTTTTACAAGGCATTGCTGCTAACCATTTGCAGTGATGAGAAAATGATTGTTATCCTCTTTGTCAGAATGATGCACCAAGCCTGTCTTATTGGCATCATGCCATGTMATTGCCTCTGCATTAGTTTCACTGAAAGAGCTGTCGTGATTTCTGATGTCATATTAAGAATTGAAGCATAAGAGAACTGAGACTGGGCAAAGTTCTACAATATTTAATTTCTTCTTCAGCATGCATTGTTCTTTTATATACGAACAATTTCTTAAGAGTACTGTCTATATTATCTGTTACGTTATGTAATGCAATAATACTCCTTTTGGAAATCTTATATATCTTAATAGCCTAAATATTCCAAGGTAGTGTCTATTCTGTATGCATCCATTTGCATTCTTAGTGCTGTAACTATCACTCTCTGAAGAACTATTTGGGGAAAAAAAGTGTAATTACAGCTCATGCTTTGATGTATGAAAGAGCAAAATTCCTAAAAATAAAAAAAGTAACACTAAATGCTGTACCTCTGCAATTCCATTGCAGACCCTAGGTAAATCTTATTCAGATTTCACAAACCTCTGCTTACTGATTTGTTCCTTAATTCCTTCTCCTTAATGGACTGGTTGTAATGTAATTTATATTGAAGGGCATATATTTGTGAGTGCATCTACTCAGGAAACATTTTGTCTGCTGTTTTCTTCTATGCAACCCCTATTCAAAAACACAATTCTTTTTGGTAACCCTCTTCCTACTTCACCTTGTTTCTTCATTTTTTCTGCTTTACTCAAATCAGATTTCTTTTTGTCTTTTCATCTTTGTTTCCTAGATTACAGAAATACCAGAAAGATTGAAGTTCTTCTATACTCTTTTAAGCAGTGTATAAAATCTGTTGCTTTTCTACTGAGTAATTAWAATGACCACTCACTACTCTGTGTTACATCGTTTGATTAGAAGTTTTTAACTTCATCTTTTTTTTTTAATTAGTTTAGTCCTCATTTGTGCTTATGCTGTTTTAATGTTACTGAATTACTTTTTTTTCTTTTTTTTCTTTTTTTTTCAGTTAACAGAGCCATTGGCAAAACTGCTAGGGTTTGGGAAAATTTAATTTACTTTTGCATTACATTTGGATTCATTTGAATACCAAATTAAAGATAGATATGCCTGTTTTGGCACTGAATCTTTCTGTTTTATTATTTACAGTAATCATTAGCAGTGCTGTTTGAAGCATGGCATTAAGTATTACATGAGATYTTGACAATATAAGTAACCTCTTAATCTATATGTATAGAAAATACCTCTAAAAAAATAGAGAAAGTTTTAGTTTGGGAGAAGCAATTTTGCTCTTGCCTTTTGAAACCTGGCAAGTCTTATCAGCAGCTCTCTAACAAGCTGATTTACACAGGCAAAAAAGTCACTTACTTTTCTATGTAAATATGTTTAGATGGTTGATGAAGTTAAGTTTAAGGCTCTGAAATATTTTTCTTATAGTGATTTTACTCTGTCATTACTGGGATAATATAATGTAAAGCTAAAAAGAAGTTTATATTACAGAGAAAATAAAATCAGACCATGTTATTTGCCAGCAYAGAGTTCTGTTGAGATGAACAGAATCTTACTACCACCTATTTGGGATTACTTAACATATATTTATCACCGTTTTCCCATAGTAGCTTGTGGGTAATAAACATTTCTCTTTTTTTTATTAGATATTGTGGAACGTGTGCATGTTGTATTGTAGGCACACTGGCAGTCTGGAAATATTCCAGCTCCTTCAAGTGTGTAATTATCTGAAAAAGCAAGATAAAAATCATTAATAATCAGATTCTGGACAGAGATTGCACAATCACTATTGAAGTAATTCTYATAGAATCAATTTTCCTGATGCTTATTTTGAAGAGTAAGAATGATATTTTTTCAAACAAAGCAAATGAAAACTAGTAAACTTTCTGGTCAAAAAAAATGGAGGAAGAGATTCAGATAAAGTATTTTAAAAACCAGAACAGAATAACAAGGCAGAAGAAGATCTGTGCTTTTAATTCAGGATCTGTTTGTAGGCAGCAAGACTGTGTTTTCAAGTAGAAAAGGTACGAAAAGATAGAGTTACATGCTCAGCTAGAGAATTTTGCTGTATTTTCTTGATCAATCTTTAACATTTTTTTTTCATCTAAAAGTCTGGGAAAGGTTTTCATTACAAGTAATTTTTGATGAAAAAATGTAAGTTTCCATTGTGCATACCSTCACACTTAATCTTAAACCTAATGGTTTAACTTGACTGTGTATTTCACACTCTGTAAAACCTGTATATACCAGTCTTTCTCCTGGCCAGAATAGGTATAWAGTAATTTATTCTTGAAATATAATGCACTCTAGGGTTTAGGAGTGTATATTGTATCTTTCCTTTTGATTTTTGGCTGGRCTATGGTTGTYCCAGTGATWTTTTTTTTAWTTTGAAAATTTATTATTAAAAAATAGTATGAAATTTCAAAGTTTTTCTCTCTTATGGTGGATTAATTTTATGCTTTTTTTTAAAGTAAATATTTTGCATCTCAATACAGAAAATTCTGATTCTCATGAACAAACAGCATCTTGCTAAGTCATTAGGAACCMGTCTGATTCAACGTACTGATTAATAGACTGGATCTCAATGTAATGTAATCATTTGGTGGCTTTTATAGGCCAAACAGATGTTTAAGTGAATTAAAAAATTGCATGTTTTAATTTATAGTTATTGCTTTTTATTATTTATTGCCAAGCCATGATTCAGAATTTCATTTATGCTAGGATTTAAACAAAGGAGCTGGTCACATTTGAGCAAATCAGCTGAAGATTAAAATTCTAATTTCTAGTTTGAGGTGTTCTTTAGCTTGAGGAGGTTTTATTTTTCTTTATTTAGTTTGGTGTTTGATTTTACTGTGTTTTATTTGCAGTAGCTCATCAGTTAATATAACCTGAGCCTATTTCTCACCATGCTTTCCACAGCTGGGTTACACTTACTTTCTTTTTCCTTTCAAAATATGGCATAGTCTACCCTTTTGTGGGGGCACCATCTCTGGAAATCAAAACAGCTTAAATTGAAAGATGCAGACCATATTTCTTGCTATCTGAGTCTGCCGGTCTGTCTTTGGCCTTATCTTTAAGTTTCATCAGATTTTTTTTTTTATTCTTTGCCCTTTCTGCTAGATATAGTGTATGCCAAACTGTTCTTAATCCCGGTATGTCTTTTGAGTATTAAGTTGGCTTACATATTTGAAAGTGGATCTGGTGTTACAGCTTTTTAAAGCAATATTCTGTATTTCTAAATTATATTGTAAGATATTG
This sequence comes from Eudromia elegans, assembly GCA_003342815.1. Lineage (NCBI taxonomy): Eukaryota > Metazoa > Chordata > Aves > Tinamiformes > Tinamidae > Eudromia > Eudromia elegans. The sequence goes on along the minus strand of PTEX01000008.1, from coordinate 1,518,624 downwards.
CATTGTAAGAAGTAAAATTCTTAGAGAAATTACCAGTCTAGTGAGCTCCTTCCTGTCCTACTTATATTTCATTTATATTTCTCACTTGAATTTACCCCAGACTGGTCTCAAAAAGATTTTATCATCATCATCATCATCATCATCATCATCATCATCATAATTATTATTACTATTATTATTATTATAATATTATAATATAATACAACTTTTAACATATTATTTCTTCTTGTATTGCTAGCTTGGTTATGATATGTGTATTGAATTTTAGAGTTTGCTTTAAATGTTTCTAGGCTGAGTGCTAACATAGACTATGAAGGAAAGATGCAAGTTCTAATATACAGATCATGCTTCACTGGTAAATAATCTTTTTAAGCTATTCTTTCATAAAACTAATGGAAAAATAAACAGAAAAGCAAAATTCTGAAGATATTCTGTCCATTTAAGTCTGAAACAAATGTGAAGCTGTCAGATCATAAACTCTAAATTGAAATACATGATGATGACGCAGATGTCAGCTATTATTTGATAWTTTTTTTTGTACTTAGAAGTCAAAGTTAGTACTTTTTACACACTAGAAAAATTTGTATCCCTTCCCACCTAYCCCAAATCATTGGACGTGAGATTTCCTTTTACAGGTAATACTAGGATATAGAGATAAATAATCAAATAKAGCAATATAAGTCACTGTAAAGAATTTGATTAGCAGCAAGATAGATTAAACAAATAAACAATGTAAGAATCATCTTGCATAAATTCATAGGTGTTTCAGASAAAAATATCTTCTGTCTTCTCATTTAAGCCCACAGTAAGAAATAGGCATTTCTGGAATGCAGTTAATCCAAGCTATTTTAAAACCTCTACCTCCAGGAGAAATGTCTTATTAAAGTGATTTTGGCTAGTCCGGTAAAGCAGTTTCAATAATTTAACATGATGGGAATGGGAGAAGTCCAAAGCACCATACAGTTTTATGTCCACTGATGCTACCTAGAATAACCCRGTACTGGAATGCTAGGAGCCGCACATCTCTCAATTTCCATCTCTTCATTCATGGAAATTGCCAAGAATCCCCTACTAGGTGATTTGCTAACTGAGCATTAATAGCATTAATGTATTGCTCCCCAACTGCTGCCAGTGTGCTAAGGTGGACACATCCCTTCTCCATTGTRTCCACTGCTCTATCCCTCACTCTTCATCCATACATCCATATAGGCAAAGTAGTTGGTGACAATGATGTGCCGCAGTCAGGTCCATGTGATCTCAGATGCCAATTGGTTTATGGAGCATTTGGCCCTTGATGTGAGATAGGTGCAAGTTCTCACTAAGATTAACACTGGATTTGTGTGCCTGTTAGCATTAATAACTAAGTCTAGGTGTGTGAATAAAGCACAAATTATGAGAAGATTTACACTGGTACACTTTGACTCATCACAATGTTGAAAACAGCAGAGCCTCACAATGAAAATTCCAATCCCTGAAGCATATGATCTGCACTTTAAAGAGACTTCTCAAAAAATGGGCACTCTRGAGCAGTTACCTCTGAAGAATTACAAAGCATCAAAGTTTTGTGCAATATCACCTGAGTCATGAACTGAATGTACCAGGGAGGAGTCACTCCATAAGAAACAAAAGCCCAAGTAGGTGTGTGTAAAACCAACATTGATTTTGATATACTTAGAATGTTTCATATAGCATACAGCTTAGAAACATAATTTACCCCAAATAACATAGTCTTTAGCCTGGGCTTGACGTCTTCCCATTGTTTCTTTAATCCAGTTTGTTCATATGTGTTTGTTTGTTTGTTTTTTAAAGTGTTTTTGAAGTAGTAACACAACCATGAAAGGAATAAGGAATAGTTGTATTATTAAAAGTAATTTAAGTAATTTAAGTAATTTTAGTACAAATTACTGATTTGCTAATCATAGCAGTAGTGATCTCTAAATAGTGCCAGTTGCTCTTCAGTTATTAATTGGGTTAAAGCTTTGTGGCATTTAATATTAGAACTGTATTAATTTTAAATCCTTAACCACATTTAATTATATATTTGCTTATGAAAYAAACAGGTACTCCTTTTACATCAACTCTTGTCAGTCTGCCATTTGAAAGGATTAAGCTTGATGCATCTCTACAAAGTATTTTTACCTTATCTCATCTTGGCTGTGTTTTATRTCTTTGCACCAGGTGTAAACTTTCCAGAGCTCTTCATTGCTTTGCYAAAGACTAACCACGTTAATGACATTTCTCTCATCATCACTTTGTGCAGCAATCCGTTTGGCTTGCTGATATTGACTCAAATTGGTGGAGATTAATTGTAACATTTCAACCAAAACAACTTGTGTAATCTGCTTTTTTAAAAATGTTGCAACAAATGAGTTAAATGAGGTTGAGTGTCATCAAGCTCCTTAACATTGGTTGCTGTATTTTGCAATATTTATTGGAAATATTCCACATTAGCTTTTGAATATTTTTAAAAATTAACTGTAAATATCAGCCAAAGTTTAGGAACCTTGGGTGATATAACATGCTTTTTTTTTTTTTTTTTTTTGCAAGCAGAAGACGGCATAAGAGCTGCAAAGCAGCAGAGTTTTGGCCATGAACACAGATGAATACCAACAAAGGAACTACTCTTCCTGATTTGTGATCTGAAAGAAATTTGCCTGATATCCCTCAGAATGACAAGGCTTGGTGATCATGATCAAATCTTGAAGGAGAGTGGGTCAAAGTTTTCTCTCCTGGAAAAGAAGTCCCAAGATGTACTCTTGCAAGTCTTCAGATGATAGGACAAATTGCACAAATTGTGAATGCTTTTTGCAACAACCAAGAATGCCAAATATGCTATTTGATACTCTTAACAAAGAAGTGATCTATGTGAGCAGCTTGTTCTTTTGTTCATTATCCCTTGGGAATCTTTGTTAATGTATCTTTTTTTGTTTCATTACCCACCCTTTCTCCCTTGCTCTTTATTTAGTCCATTCCARCAAAATGATCCTCATCAGTCACAGTTTTCTGTGCTTCAGATGCTGATGATGACAGGGAAGCCACATATTTACTTTCTTCTGTAAGTAYATATTTCTGCAAACCTTTGTAGTGGACTCAGGTCCACTATAAACTGAATTCTTGCTTCACTTCAGTGCTTCCCTAGAAGCACAGAACTTCTGTCCACAAAAAGCTGCTTGCAACTAGGAGATTTTACAGTCAAGAACACATTGGATGAGGATGGCAGGATTGGGAGCCATGCTCCCATGTGAAGGAACAACAAGGAAGCTAAAGGATGATAAATAGTTGGTTTGTTTTAGAGAGCATTACCTTAGATAGAAGTTGATGRGAAGGAGAAGGTTAGAGTTTTGTGGATGGACTGAAAGGAGAAAAATAAAACAAAGACAACAATAAGAGAAGTGGAGAGACAGACTTGTGGTAGTTGCGGAGGTAAAAACAGTACAGCCTAGGTAAAGACACCATGAAAATTACTTATTTCCTTATGATATCTATTATACGTGAACTACTGGAGTTTTTTCAAGCGTTGTCCTTGAGASAGGAATGAGTTGAGTTAAATACCCATAAGATTTTACTTTCTCTATACCTTCAGAGAGTATTCATTTGTCCGTATGTTATACACCTTACGAGTGTGTGTACTACCTTTAGACCCATCTAACTCCTTCTTCTTGGTGAGGCAGTTAATTACTAACCAGTTGTAAATATCTTCTTCCCAACTCTTCCTTCTCAGGAAGGCCTGATTTGCTTTTATCTAAGAACATTCAGAACACTGAAATTAAAAATAAAATGGAGTATAGGAAGATGCAATAGCTCCAATCTTTCTGATCCAACAGCCAGTGGAATTTAACAGTCAGTAGCAACAGCTACAGCATGAAAAATCCCTTTATACTCTCTGAACAAAACATAAAAAATATTTCTTTGGTGTTATAGAATCATAGAATCATAGAGTGCTTAAGGTTGGAAGGGAGCTCTAGAGGTCTTCTAGTCCAACCCCCTGCACACGCAGGGTCTCCTAGAGCATGTGGCACAGGGTGGTGTCCAGGCGGGTTTTGAAGATCTCCAGAGAAGGAGACTCCACCACCTCTCTGGGCAGCCTGTTCCAGGGCTCTGTCACCCTCACTGTTAAGAAATTCTTYCTCAAGTTCCTGTGGAACTTTTGGTGCCTCAATTTGTGGCCGTTTCCTCTAGTTCTATCACTGGCCACCACTGAGAAGAGGCCAGCCCCCTCCTCCTCACTCCCTTTCTTGAGATATTTATATACATTAATCAGGTCGCCTCTCAGTCTTCTCCAGGCTGAAGAGGCCCAGCTCTCTCAGCCTCTGCTCATAGGGCAGATGTTGCAGACCCCTAATCATCTTTGTAGCCCTGTTATTTAATTTTCAGTCATATGTATTATTTTTATACATATCAAGATCACTGAACTGTAGTCTGTTAATGGAAACTTTTAGTTTAATTCTCAAAAAAAGATGCAGCTAGATGTTTAGTACTGTAGAAAGTTTCTCATTTCTTAATAAGGCATTCTAATAATAATTGTGTTGAAATGTTAAYGTATAAAGAATGCTTTGTTTAAAATCAGTTTAAATACTGTATTCAATTAATAGAGTTTTCTAAAGTGAAGAATTCCACGCAAAAAGAATATATTTATTCTCTTACACGTTACAGACTAAACAAGACTTCATGCAGACTTTATTTCTAAATTTTCATGTAGCAGGATGCTGAAACCGTTTTCAAAATTTAAATGGTGCGTCCCAGCAGAAGAGTGTGAAACTGTGAGAACACTGTTTTTAGAAGATTTATTTTATTGGGAGAAAGATGAGATCAAAAGATAGCAATGGASGTTTATTGTTCCATATAGATATGCTGACCTCATTTTAAAACTTTGGTTTATTCTTTCAATGGAAGGAGCTAGATAACGTAACATCATTGCATAATGTTATATAGGAACGTATGTCATCTCCCCAAAAATATTATGCAGTATAAACAAGGAATATACARATACACAAGTAGTTAACCATAAATAACTAATGTAAGACAATTAAGATTAGTGGAAATTACTTTAATGTCTTGYCTTTGTTGTTATAAATAAGGATAATTATGATACAGAAATTGAAGTTGGAGCTGCAGTGATTGAAAATTTGTATGACACTTGMATATACTAGCAATTTGGGCTGTTTTCTTTTGTTGTTAGACTTCCGGTAATTATCTGAAAACATTTGACAAGTCATCATTAAGTGTGACAATAAGCAAAATCTGTCAACAGCACATTAAAAATATAATCAGTAATGATGAAAGCTACGTCCTTTTTAAGGAATGGAAGTTCTCTAGTTTTAGGGCTTGTATTACTCCTTGTTATGATGAAAAAAAAAATGTTATTTTAAAGTTGTAAAGTAATGCAATAAAGTTGTTTTGWAAAAAAATACAAAATGAAACATCACTTCCCTATACAGTCAGATAAAGCTGTTCATTAGCTTTTTCATACTTTCACAAATAATTTCAGCTCACTGGTGTCTGATGGGTGTGAGACCACTTACTGTTACTTACTCACTTTTAAAAATCATTTTATGATAACTTGAACATCCAATATACATGTCTGTTTAGCAAGTGCTGTTACTGGCTGAAGCCTTGCAATCTTACCTGCTTGAYTGTATTTTAAATCATTTAATTCCTTTTGGAGCTCCTGCTTTATGACTTTAGTTTTTAAGTTCCAATTACCTAGGAGGCATGCTRTTTGTTAATTGACATTGTAACAAAAGTTATCTTCCAATGAAAATAGAAAAATAAAATAAAATAAAACCAAGAAGTTTTAGCATATACATGTTAAGGCAAGTTGCAGGAAATATAGATGAATATCAAATGGAGAGATCTTAGGAGAGAAGGAACAGTAATTTTCTGTGTGAATTATGAGATGYAGAAAACACTGAAATGTTTTAGATTACTGCCTGTGTTGAGTATTAGCAGAAAATCTCCTTTGCAAGTAAGATGGCAGCATTTTTACCTGACCAAAGATGTTATTTTTTGTAGGTATAAAGCAATCTGACAAACATATATTCCTAACAATTTAAGGAGAGAATTTTGTGAGAAGTTTCTTAATGAGTTGGAGTGATATCATGCAGGACATAATTACATAGTTTTAAATCAGGAGTGGAATGGAAATTCTGAATAACTGACTCAGAAGGGTCTTCCATATATCTCACAGCTCCTTCMGTTATAGTCTGCATTTATATAGGATGCATATCTTATAAGTGTTCCTATATGTAAGTGCTAGAAGAGACATTTACTCCAGATTCTGACTGTGATACAGTGGCAATTTATTTGGACTTGTTATTTAGCATAGTTTYCCGTACATTAATTCTGTAAATTAATATGTTTTAATATTATAAATATATTAATACTTACAAGAATAATATTATACAAACTTAGGGAACTGGGTTTTTTTGACTGAGCGTAAATATAAATGGCTGTGGAAAAATCCTGTCTTTAAACATGAATTGCCCTTAAGACCGTTTATATTCTTTTCAGTTAATTAGTATCTTTTYCTCTTTTTTATYCCTCCCTCTGTTACAGAAAGCCTTGTGTCCACTTAATTCTGCTTTTGCTTTTATCTGGACTAATATTTGTTAGCCTGAAAAAAGGAATAAGCCTGAAATCTTTGTTGTTTACCAGTTAGTTGTTATTCTTTTGTAGAGAATTTCAAAATTAGATTKGTCCAATTAGTCATTATCGTTTTAAATATRTATGGCTATTTTTCTCTGTGCTTTTCATCTCATATTTTTCAAGGTAATTATGAAAATGAAGTGCTTTTCCTAACTATAATTTTGCAMGTAAATTGGTGCGGGTAGTTGTCAGCTATTTCAGAATTTCAAATTAATAACTCAGACTTTCCTGTTAGATTCCTCTTTGTCTAACTGCATTAGTTCTGTCTAAATGCCTTTTTTTTTTTCTTTTTTGGTAAAAGTTTCACTCCTAGATCAGTATCTTGAACTTTCTGCCCTTTAAAGTAAGCTTTAAAATGCCTAATTAGTAGTATATTTTTATGTATTAACATTGCAAAAAAAGTGTAAAATATTTCATAACAGTGATTTCATGAAACAGTGGTAATCCAAGTGGTTTGTAGTTTTTGTGGACTGGACACTCTTTAAGCAATGTTTTGGACAGCCTGTCACTTTCCAAAAGACACTTAGATACTTTGTGTTCAGTCGTACATATGCAACCTGCATTTTCTATGGTTCAGTAACTGGTATGAGTCACAGCTTTCTCAGAGCCGAAATAAGCAAATATTTACATTGCTAATGATTTTACATGAGCATTATTTCATTCACTCTTTTCATAAGTTTACAGAAAGTTTCAATTAAGCCATTAAAGTTTTTTTTCCTCCCCTAATTTAGGAAACTAAAATACTAGAGCATAGGTAGTATTCGCCAATGTTATTATTTTGAATACCTGTAATTTTTTGATTAGGCATAGTATATCCYCATCACTATACTATCTTAATATCTTGTAAAATTGATATCTCTCTTACTGCATTTTTCAAAGAACTAACTTTTTCTTATTTGTTACTTAATATGTCTGATAATAAATTTCAGATAGTATTCTGATAATAAATTTTACGTTTTCTTCTGAAAGCAATTGAGTGTTTTTTCTGTATAGTTTTTCTTGAATCCTCAAAGCAAAACTGGTAAATATTGCACAGACCRTTGGAAAGCACAATCAAGTGCATGTCTTTTTTTTTAGAAAACTTTCTTAAAACTTTCATCTTCATTGTTCTCGAAAGTGGAAGTTGTGTTCACAGTTGTACTGTCTTTTATGTAATACATTGTATACTTGAAATCTTTGAAAAGAGAAACTGGAAACTGAAATTTAAATGTATTCAATAGAGAAACAATTATGGAAGTGGTGTGATGTGTTCTTGGTGACCTGTGTTGCTAAGTAACAAACCGATATATTCTCAGTAGATTAAATCTTTCTCTTTTAAGTRTTTTTACCATAAGGTATATTTTGATGCCTTATTCAGGCTTGTGCATCTCAGAATCCRTGAACAAAGAGGTCAAGCTGTTAATCTGCTTGTCCTATCTCAGCTAAAATTAGTCAGATACCTCTCCATTAATATCTACCAGGGAGCTCCAGCTCACCAGAGAATAAAGTAAAACTCTCCCTATATCTCTGCACCTATTTGTCTTTCCTGTTTTTCTTAATGGCAGTAGATGCTGCCACCACATCTGTCACACGGGGCTGCAGCCTGGATGGCATCTTCGGCTACTTACAATTCCGCAGGCGTTAATACTGGATTTGCTCAGTACAAACTGGATTAGAGCCCATATGGTTCCCTAGCGCGTTTCTGTCAAAGCAGCCTGTGCACATGGGKTTTGTGCTTTTATGCTAGTTGTGGTGAGGCAAAGTCTGCCAATGAAAAGTTACTCTGACGGCATTTAAACTAGCTATTTTATATATGGTCTGTCCTATGCTTTGTGATGCTGCATATTTTTTTATATCATATTTTTTTATTTAGTATTAGATAGCTCCTATGAGCCATCTGTCTAGATTTACTACATCATTTTTTTGCCTGTACTTTCTGAAGAACTTTTTCTAAGATATTACCTTTGTTATTCAGCTGTAGAACTGGCTGGTTTGTCATCATTTGTCTCAGTTATTGTAAAATCTTTTTTCTGAGGTTTTGAAAAGGCAGCCTTCTGCCAGGCATATTTATATAAAATATTGTTGGGTTGTGTAGTACGTCACCATATTTCCTCTGTATCCACCTTTAATTTAGTTCCTAAATTCTTTTCCTTGAGCCTTCCACTGCCCCTTCCCATCTTCCTTCCCTTGCATTGGGATCCAACCACAATGCATAATAAAGAATCCAGTGAAATCTTTATAGGTAAGGTTAATTAATTAATTAGTTAGTTAGTAAATGGAGCAGCGCCGGGGACTGCTCCTCTCCTTGTAGCTCAGTTCCTTGCTGGTTCAGAGGAGAATGTGTTGCTGAGCACACAGAAGAACAGGACCGGTGTTTGGCCGGTGGCTGCAGCTTGCTCCCGGTAGCAGTTGGCTTGTACACGACCTGTCCGGGAAGATAAGAGAGTTTAGTAACACGCACCTGTTCTGCAGCAGTTAGCCTGAGTGCCAGAGAGGGGCACAGGGTACACTCAATTCATAAGCATATAGTATGTGGCTGCTGTGTCTGACTACCAATATTTTTGCCCTGCCAAAGTCAGAACGCAATTGGAGATAGGTTTTAAGTGCTCTTGTGTTTCACAGAGATAAAATGTATTTAAAAAGCTGATCATCGGTACCTTGCATGGATGATTCTTGTGCCAGGCTACTCTGTTACAGAATTCAACAATATTTGCATCTTTAAAACTGCCATTGTGATACACTACTATATTTTGACTTATTTGGAACACTTCTTTTCCCCAGTAATGACTTATAGATTATGATGCTCTGACTATCTAATCAGCTCTACTGTGTAGTATGAGCCATAAAGTTTCCATACATTTATTGTTTTTATTGTAGCAAGCACTATCCATAGCAAATCATCCATAATTTTTGGAATATTCCATGCAACCCTTCATCAGGATTTTGATGCACAATTGCCAGGTAATGTTACAATTCTGTGCTTTATTCCTAGCCTGATTTTTTCCATCTTCTCTAGTTAGAGGACCTAATCATACTTTTGATTTTGAAAGCTCCGTCTGTTGTCAAGTACCTGCTTCCCTTGGGATTGCCAGGCAGGTTGTCAGAAGGTTACATGCATATATACCGAGCAGTTTCAACTACATGTTTAAAATTTCCAGGAAATTTTTAAATTATCTTAATATTAATATTTAATTATTTAAATCTAATTACATTACAGAGCCATGGGAAAAAGCCCTGGGCAAAACTGGAATTTATTAAGGAAAATGTTTCTGTTATAAAACACATAGTGGTAAAAGTTAATGTGTCATGTAGTAAGTAAACACACTGTAAGCACTTAGATATCAGATAATGTTTCTAATTCAGTGGTAATAAAACAACAGACAGGAACTTCTCTGAGTCCCTTTACCATGCATTAGCATTAGCCCCTTCAGCAGAGAAAGCTTATGAATGACTTTAATACCAATTCCTGATAGTGATAGTGTTAGAAGACAAAGCTATTAGCTTCACAGGAAAGACAGTTGGCTGCTTTGGTAAAGATATGGGTCGAGTCTTAAAAAATTTGGTTGTCCTTGTACACTGCTGCATGACACTCAGCTTCAAAACTTGTTTCTAGGTTATAATCTAAGTTAGTTACTTTTTGAAAGAGCATTTCATTTTTTCTTTAAAATTTTCTGCCTTTTTGCGTTGACATCATTTATATTTCCACTTTGCAGATTATTATCACATTTTGCAACACGTTTCACATTTATGTCTGTCTCATTACATCACGAGTTGATGATTAATTCTTACTTGCATATCACCTGCTAATGACATGCCTTCAGTAAAAAATACCCCTCACCATAACAAGAATTGTGGCTTCTTTGTTTCAGAAATTTCTAGTGCACATAGGAGATTTCGCTGTAACAAAAAAAAGAGCAAATATCAAAGGACTTCATGTGAGTTTAAGAAATAGAATGTATGGGAGATTTTCACTGATTTTAATGTACAATGTCTTGTAGAAAATAACAGTGAATAATAGGTTTTTGGCTGGGCCATACCCTAAACCTGGCCATGACATGTGGCTCTGGATGCTGTGGCAACTGCAGCTGTGTTGTCAAGGTAACAGCCTTGTGCTCAGTAGGCAAAACCAATGAGGATTAAGCACAGATATATTATAGCTAAGCCTCTGTGTCCTTATCAGGGAGCAACAAGATCTCTCTGTTCTTCACTGTGCAGGTGTCCCTCAGGACTGAGGGAGATATGCACAGACAAAAACATACGTACAATATACTTAATAAATGTCACACCTGGATTACTCAAACAAGTGAATGCATTTCCCAGTTAGATGGAATAAAAGACTCCACTTGTGTAAGTAAAATGTTGATGTAAAATAGCATTAAATATTTGCAAAAGTAATATGACATGCTTTTTTTATTAGCTAAGAAACAAATAAGAGATACTTGAAGTATAATGAGCTTTGGAAGGTTTTTTTGGTCTTTGTTATAGCTATGTGTATAACATCGATTGTGTGGATAAAATTCAGACAAGAGTGTACCACTATAAAAACGGTATTAATTTCCCAGTGGTGAGAAAAAAAAAAAAGATGAGACAGAACTTAGATGCAGAATAGTTACCACTAGTCTCAAGCACAATATTCTTTTTCATTGCTAAGAATTAATGCACATCATTGAAGTAAACTCACACCCTGACATGCACGTGTTGCTCACCCCTCCTGTATTTAAATATAAAAGAATCAAAATAAAAATGGAACTTATACTTAGTAACTGGAGAAAAATGCTTAGTAATTCCTTTCTTTGGTGAAGAAGGCAATTTAAAGAGAAATTTGTTGTTTAAATTGCTCTCAAAAATTAATTGTTTTTTGTTAAACTTTAAAATATTTTTTTCTAAAGCAAACTAGAATGAGCTTCTGAGGTTTTGTAATAAGGAGGTTTTGTAATAAGCACAAGTGTGATTGAAGACATAAGGAATGTCTTCAATGTTCTTGAAATGTGCTTTTTTATGTTAAGTCACCTAACATGAAAGTTCATTAAGTGTCTCTCTGTTGTTAACCTTATAACTTAGCTGTTCAGTGGGTTATATTCATAACAAACACCTTCTCTTGTGCTGTTAAATGCCTGTCTTTTCAACAAATATCAATGTTAAATTATCTGCAGATAACGGCATGTGATCCTTTTTCTGTAGCGGCACCCTCTGGATAACTACCTTGAGTCTTGGACAGAGAAGGGAGTTGTTGAAGCAAACTTTGAAATAAGATACAATTGATTATCATAGTGCTTGCGATTTATTTTCTTTCTTGTTAKTTTTTTTTTTTTTTTTCCTACAGGGAAACATGCTTGTCCAAGCAAGTGGATTTTGGCCATTTTTGATACCGCTTTTCTTGCATCTCTCATTTTCTTTTCCCTTTTTTTCCCAATTAATGCACATGTGTCCCTGTTTCTGTTTTCACATATATGATTTTTATTTCCAACACTACTTTTTCTTAACATTGTCTTTGTTACAGAAAGATTCTAGATATAAGGTATTTCCAAAGTCAGTGCATATTTAAGGCCAATGTAGAAAACTTAAAATTGATTTTATTTCATTACTTCATTTCTAAGGTAGTTGCCACTGTCCTGATAAGATTTCATATCAGAACATCAAGAGAATAAATGAAGCAAAGAGAACAGGGAAGACTTGGCTATTTCTGTGAGCTGAATATGACGTCAATCCTCTTAACAATATAAAATGTTCAGTAAAAAAGTAAGAGATAAGAGCATTTCTAACACTAAACCTTTGTATATGTTAGTATACATGCAACGCTTTCAAAAAGAGTGAATTAAGTCCTGTGAGGAAAGTCTAGTATGGTGTATATATACATTCAGAAAAATATTCCTGATCATTCAAAGTAAAAAGATCAGGAAATGTACCAAGCCTTCTGAAAAGTTTCTTGCATCTTACTCCTGTATTCTTTTCTAAGTCTTTTGCATATATATTTTATCCTCATAGATTATGCTGAATTAATTCCATTGTTGCTATGTGATTGTGCATTTATAGGAATTTTGCACTGTGTTATAATATTTTTAATTTGGTTCATTGCCCATACAAGCAGAAAGACAAATCTGACTCCTAGGGCTTTTTTTTTTTTCCTAATTTAGCTTTAAACTTTTTATCTGGTTTACACATTTAAAACAAAATTTCCAGGAAGGTACCTTAATAACCAAAATCAATTTCTGGAAAGTTTATGGTGAATGAAACATTCAGAGACAGACAGACTTCTTTAGGTTATGAACTGTGCAATTTTTGGTTAGTCAAATACTATTGGTTACAGTAGCCATCTGAATGCAAGATATTTAAAGACATCTTTTTATCACTGCAGTAGTGACTAGGAATACATAATCCTAACAGATATCAAGAGTACCCAAAAGTTTTTGCACATTGCTTTTCCTGTTGTCCTGAAATTAGTATTTGTTATGCTAAAAAAAAAGAAAATGTTTGCATCAATATTTTTCATATACTTCTACATATTTGGCTGCACAGACCTTTTTTTTCTGTTAAAAACATGTATCTTCTCTAAATAATAATAAAGCAACAAAAAAAGAGAAATAGCCATCAGTAGGCTTTAAGATCTAGTGATCTAGTGATTTTTTTTCTTCAATCAATATATATAATTTACATATTGCTTTTCAAATTACAACCTAGTTTAATTTTTGGATGGAGAACCGGAACAAAAGTTTAACTGTAAAACTGTTAGCAGTCCATTAGAGTCCTTAGCCTTCCTAAATACAAAATGTTTGATAGCAGCAGTGTTTAAAACGGTTTTGCTTGGAGGCTTACTCGGATCCAACAAGCAGCCCACAAGTTCTCGTGTCCTATAGATGCTCCCTTATGACTCTGTTCCTTTTCCAGGAAACAGAAAATGACTCTTGAATAAGGAATGGTTGTGGAGTGGCTTCTTGGGGCTCTGCTCTCCTTTTAACCAGGAGGCTGCTGCTGAGATAAGGAGGTGTAAAGTGGTAGCTGCTGTACGGGAGAAAAGTGAAAAGTAGCTCTCCCAAAGGACAACTGTCTGTAAGCAGGAAGTTTTTTGGTCCAGAATCTAGGTAATCTGGTTTAATACCTGTGGAAGTCACATAATACTTGTCAGAAGCATGCAGAACTTTCTGTCTCCTTATTTCACTATCAAAAATACTAGGAAAGAGAATATATGGGGAGCCTCAATACCTCTTGGGTTTTTTTGATCTCTTGATAGATTTTGTCCGTTTTCCAGATTATTCATTAACGCAATCCCAGCAAAACACATGTGTTTTCCACTGCCACTGTTATTTAAAGCACCAAGAAAAAAAACAAGTGTTAGTGATACGTCTACTGAGAGATGTTCTTTTGGAAGCAGTAGTGTTCATCTTGTTAACAGACCTTCAATTTGGCTAGGAAAAACTCATAGAGGAGCTTTTTAATCACCAGTTCTGCTTTTAAGAGTGTTAAAAACCCACATACCAGAAGATGGTTATTTCAGTACTTATTGCTTAGGATTTGTACTCAGGCACATGGTTACTAATGCAAAACTTTGTTTTGCTCTCCTAGGAGATATTTAAGTCCTTTCAGACAAAAGAATGTAGAAATCGCTCTGCTGGATCAAAGCTGCAGTTTGTTTCTCTAATAGTTTGCCTATGTCTTGGGTCGATACCTTGTTCTTCAAAGAAAAAGGCAAGAATCTGTATAATTAATTTACAGAATTATGAGCTTAATAAAGAAAATTTTGCCATCACTTCTTCCACTCCCTAGTTGTGAGATTTTTTTTGTATGTGAAGACTCCTTCTCTCTCTTGAGTTGGATGGAGAAAATGAAGGGAAGGGTAAAAATGACTTTTCTGTGCTGCTGGATAGAGGAGAACAATCAAGACAAAAAAAAAAAAAGAGGAAAAATGGAAACCCAGGAAAGACCAATGACAGCAGCTGACTATCTCCTGAACAGTCAATAGTTCATGGATTTATGTGAAGGAGAATGAAGGAACTGGGTAAAATTCAGGACAAGGTTTTAGGGAGAGGATGTGGTTGTCTATTGTGTGTGGTTAGAACCTTGAATATGTCTAAGGGAAGATGCTCTTGGGATATTGAATGATGTTAGTTGCTAAAGGTACACTTCATTCTGAGGCATCATTTTTCTATGGGACTGCAAGTATTAGAAAGCCTAGCAGATGCTCAAGAGATGTTTAAAATTTGTTAGTCTGGATTTTCAAGTGGTTTAAATCAACATAAGCCACTTCAAGTCAATGGAGCTAAAAAATACTTTCAAAAAGCCTGTTTATTTTTAAAAGATACTTMAAAGCAAATTCTGCTTTCACAGGTATGAAAACAAGGCATGTTTAATAAARTTATCTTTTGTTACAAATTTAGTATTTATTATTGTGTGTCTCTTGTTCTATATTATTGTTATTTTTCATATTATTCCCACTGCTTCACTCAAAAATTGTCTTTATGTTGAAATTTTCTGTTTTGGCTACTTGGAATTTAGAGTTTAGGTGACTGAAGGCAGCATCCCATTTTTGTTTTCAGTGGCATCTGGTAACTGTACACGTGGTCTTCACTTTCTGACAGTTTGTCTTGTTTCCCACCAGTATCTCATCTCCTTCACTGTCACATTCTGATTTTTCTTGCACTCCTATCTTTCTTATCTCTGTTCATTTCCTTGTGTTTCATTCAGTGGATTATCTGTAAAACACTTGTGAAGTTGTCTGGGATCCTTCTCTGAAATATAGTCTTGGTGATAGAATTGAAATTATTTAAGGCAGGAATCAATATTTGCCATAAACCTTGGTTGCTTTTTGTATTCACTTTTGTTATGGTTGCTGTGACTGTTCTATGCTGAAATTTTTCCCTCAGTGAATTGAATTCATTTGCAGTGTTGTCAGACTACAAATCAGTGGGAATGAGAAATAATACTTGGCTTACATTCAGGGCAGGAGAAAGAGGAGGACCCAGGAGTGCCCTAGCGAGCTGCTTGGGAAAACACTGGAATTGAGATACATTGCACATCTCCCCTAACAATTCAGTTACATTGGAGGTGACATCCTTCTGAACTACTGAATACATTTCATTTAGTTTTGGCAATTTGCTACAGTTCATTTTGTTAGTATGTGCCAAACCCTCTGCTGGCACTTAAATTTGAAACAGATTTTCCAATAAATCTCCTATAAAGAAAGCTCCTTTTCTTTCTTTTTTTTGGTTGGTTGGCTGTTTTTTGTTTGTTTGTTTACCAAAATTCTCTTGTAGTGCCACTGTAAAGGCTCTATGGCACTTACCTAATGCAAGTAAGCTTTTGGCTTCTTTTTTCATTTCTTTTTAATCAGATCTTCGCATTTTAATATAATTTCCTCTTTTTAAATTAAACTTGGTGTTTGTGTTTGTAAGTTTACTTATGCTGCCCATGAAAGGAAAAGCAAGATGGACTTAGTTATAAATCAAAATAATATCATTTTAAATCAACTCCTGCACGTTGCCAAAGGCCAAGTCAAGAGTTATTTATCATTTTCTGGCATTTCTGACTAGCTTCATTGAAATAATTCTTCATGATATTTAAAATTTTCATTTCAGCAATGAACCCTGTGGAATTTAACCACTTTGTGTGGAAATAGCCTCCCATAATTGTTTACTTTCTGCTCTCAGATTTCCTGGTCTTCCTTACTGTGTTACAGTCATTATCATCATCATAGTCCCACTGTCAGTATTATACTTCAAAAAGTCATGCTGTCCTGCTGATTCTCTTTCCTTATGACTAACAGTGACTTTAGCTGATTTTTTACCTCAAATATTTTAGCATTTAACACTGCTCTCTGTTGGGGTGAGCAGTTTTGCTCTTCCTGTGTGCTTTGTTTTCACATACCATTTTTCTTCCACCATATTTTTATATGTGTACTGTGTTACTAACATATTAGGGTTTCTAATGTTAAATAAAGGACTGCACAAAAAAAGACAAGTGCAGATTTTTTTTTCTATGTTTACTAATTTCGCCTTCTAATCATCTCTCTCTTTTTTTTTTTAAGATAGCTTAGCAGCTATTTCTTCTCTGAAAGTGTAATTTTTTTGCTCTGAAATGTGGATAACCGCACATTCATTGACATTGTCAATTTTAGTCTGGGTAAGACTGCTGAGGTTTTAGCCTTGTGCTAGATGAATGAAAATCTCCGCTTTCATTACACTTGTACAGAAAGTCTTCCTGTATAGGGTACTCTTTGGCCTGATTACAGCCTTCTTGAAATTATTTTGTAGTGTTTTCTTCTTTGGGTGGGAAATTAGGGACAAAGAGAGAAGGACTTTTGATTGTGTTTTATTTGCTGTTTCCTGACATAAGAAAATAGAAATACGGGAAAGTAGATCTGGACAAAGATAGAAAAAAGCAGGCAGTATAAAAAATTTACTGTAATTTTCATTAAAAATATATGTTCCACTACAATGTAGTAGCTCTTGCCAAAAACTGAATTTATGTAATTACACATATTCAAAAAGTCTGTATGTTATTATCATAATGATAAAGCCATCATTTCTGTTCTAAAGCACTTGACGTAATACAATTAAGAGTGTTTCAGCCTTCAATTTATCCTTCTTTCAAAGAAAATTGTACTCTATTTAGTAAAGAAAATTGTGATTTTTTTGGAAGTTCCTACATAGGTATTTTGTAATTGAAAATGAAAATTACTCTTCTTGTCCAAAGGAAAACAATTATGAGAACACTTGAAAACAATTATCAGAACATTTTTTCCAGTAACTCCTTGCTATTTAAAATTGCAAAATTTCACACTCATGCACACCCTAACTTTTGTCTTTTCATATATGTATTTTTTAACTTCCTTTCTCAGCTGAGTCTGATTGAGAAAGGAAATTAGACTGCAAGCCATGAGCATTTCTTTCAACATCTCTGTGAGATGACGCTAGGAATATAAAAAGGATTAATAACCGAGCCAGTATTTAATTTACAAGAAAATATGATGCATCCTATTTTACAGTGAACAGTTTAATAGTATAAATCAGATCTTAAATACTATGGTTAGATTTTTCTACAAATTCTTTTTACTGACTAAAGAAACGTACTTCCGTATGTTGYGTGCCAGCTCTTAGGATCTGATTTATTTGGTTTCAACTGTAAATATGAGCAGACATCAACTTTTGGACTGGCTGTCACCTGCCGGCTCACTGAGCTGCTTCTGTTAAATCCATCAGTAATAATTTTAATCTGTTTTACCTTTTSTGAAGCTACAACTCTTGGAATACAGATTGCTGCTTTTCCCCCAGGATGATGCATTCTAYCTCTCAGGTTATTCATATGATTAGAGTGGCACAAATTGAAAAGAATATGAAAGTCAACAGAAATTATTWATAAAAATTGGCAATAAAAATAAGGTTGCTTTCAAATTCAGTGTGTAGGCTGTGTGTTCTGTAAATAAATGCACCATATTTTTCATGTGCTGGTGAGTATAATGAACAATCAAATTTAATATAAGAGGGACATTGAAGGATATTTTATTAATTTCATTGGGCAGTATCAATTGTCAGTGACTTCTTTAAATATTTGAAATTCTGTCTTCTGTGTTTCTTGAAGAGTCCCTTATATGCTCTGAAAATTGTGTTGGTCTTAATTTATTTTTTGCAACAAATATACCATTTTCATCTACCCTCAATATATTTTTACTATTTTACTAAAAGAAAATAATACCCCACATCTCATTCAGACATTAGGTCTGAGCCCTAAGTTTATCAAGATCAGCAGGATTCTCCTCTTGTTTTTCTGCCATTCAGAAATCTAATGCAGAAAGACATGATGGAAATCTTCAGTTCTGGAAGATCTGCCCCTACAGCATGTTTATGATTGTGATGAGGAGCAGGACGTACTATTTGTTCTGGGTTTTTTTGTTGTTGTTGTTTGCCTCCCAGCTGCCTCCCGCTCATGAATGTGTTTGTGATTCATCTGAGTAAACGTGGATACTCAAAACAGATTTCTGTATCTATCTGTGTTACTCTGTGTGCCCTTTGAAGTCAGTTGAGAAATAGGCATTTCTTAGTTTTGTTAGCTTGTTAAGGGTGAGTCCTTACGTGTATCTCTGAAACTGGTGAAAATGAGTCATATTCTCTTGACTAGGGCCCCCTAGGTAGCTCAGGTACAAGGCCATCTATAGGCATCCGGTGAGTTGAGGTGGATCCTGGTTTGTGATTGAGCAAGCAGGAATTACGCCTTAGAGGGTACACAGTCGGAAGTTAATCTCAGCCAGGCTCATTAAAGGAGGAACATTGTTTCCTTGTTCCAAATGGGCAAGTTACAGTGATCTTTCTTGCATGTATTTTACTTGGCAAAGTTGAAAATGATTTGCTGACTTCTGGTTGCCTACAGTATTGCTTCTTCCCACTGCAGATTTCATTGCATCTTCACATGAACCTTTCTTCAGTTTACTGAGCAGGAARTCTTTGGCCTCTGTTTCTCTTTCCCCACAGATGTTAATGGATCCTGAAACTTTGATGTAAGTTGCAAGTTTAATGAATGTACAGGATATTTCCTGTTTAAAACAATAACATATGATTACAAATATGAAATAATGATATGTTTATATTAATATATAGAGAGTTGTTTCAGTGGCATGAATTAAATTCAATAGTTTTCAACATTGTGAAGTTAGYGTGAAGTTAGTTATAATGAAGAATTAATTCATCCATCTGTTTACGGTCACCTTGTAGTAAATTTTGCTGTACATAGGCCAACGACTGTTAGAAGAAAAAAGTGAGTATGCGTGGAACAATATACAAAAAACTAACTATCTGCCATTCAGTGAATTTGATAAAACTTAGAATAAGGTGATCTTATTCTAAAGATAATAACACTCAGATAAAATCAGTCTAAGTTGCTGCATTTACAAATAATGCAGTCTTTTATATTCCTCAGAGCTTTTTAACCTTTTCTTGAACTATTTTCAAAATTCWTTATTGAAACACTATAAAATTGCAAAGACGTGATGGAATTGTTAGAATGCATAGTCATTTGTGATACAGGTGGGCTTATATTATTTTGTTGAGCACATTGTTTTGGGTATTTCCTTCCAAATGCCTTAAACCTGTCAAAGTGGCCTGCTTTGTATATGTTCTGTGSATAGGGAGGAGATCTCATAGTCCAACTTTGATTCATTTGCCACAGTTTATGATCACTAAAATCACAAAAACTGGAAGAGACCTCAATGAAAATATTTTTCCTCTAATTATAATGACTTGGAGAATATTTTGTAAAACTATTTCCACTCATTGTGAAACTATTTACATTGCAAAACTATTCTCATTATTTTTGTGCAGGATTTTTATGTTTACATGTTAAACTTTGTAAATGCCTACAAAGAAATAAATATTTCTAATRACAGCATGGAAAACCAAAAACAGGTCTTTCCCACACACTGCCCAATTGGCGTGGAAAATTATTTCTATAWTTTATATTTAATTTTTCTACTTGTCTTTCACAAGTGTTCCCTACTGGGGATTCCTTGGTGATATCATTCAATGTAAAAGGATTCTTTTATTTATTTTCTAGTCCATCTATTCATGAAGTTGACAATAAGATAATGTTTGCTTTCACTGCAAAGTTATACCTTCTATTCCCCCTGAAAATTATCAAAAAAAAAAAAAAAAGGAAAAAAAATTCTGTGGAAAAACACAAGTTTTACATTTGGGACTAGTCCTGAGAACAGACTTTTGGTAGAGCAAGCATTTTAGTGCCTCTGATTTATTTACTTTAGTTGTACATTTGCCATTTTTAATTCAGGTTTTACCAGAGTTATCAAAATAGAGAACACCTTAAAGTTAGGTAACAAGGACTATAGGTAGTCTAATCCTGCAGAATTATCTTCAGGTATTATGGATGAGATAGATGTCCTTGATTTCTGGTACTACCTCTGGATGCTATTAGTGGTCGTAAAAACTGCAGAAACAATATGGTTTTTACTGTGATAAATTTTTAGACTGAGCCGATCTGAGGCTTTGGGCTGTTGAAATCAAGTATATAGAGTGCTGCCATTTCCAGATTCACTAGTGGTCTCTATGTCCCAAAGATGAAATTTGGCTGCAATAATACTAGTGATTTAAGAGTTGGTTCAAATTGATTCTACTTCTTATCTATTCAGAGACTGGATACACGTTACTTAAATCATCTTCATTATTCCCAGTTGTGTTAGAAAAACGATGATTCAGCTAATGAGAACCAAAAAATAAGAAACAGGAAAGCAAGGAGAATAATTATTTTCTAGGACTGAAAAGAAAGTCCAAGATGTGTCAGTTCTCTCTTGTTTAGTTAAATGGATTTTTTCACAGAACAAGTTACACTTTATATTGTTTTTTGAATTAAATAACAGTTAGAAAAGAAACATTTATAGAGATATATGGATGCAATATTTATTTCTTTGCATGACAAGAAATGTTTGCAGAAGTATTATTGAGGTAGTTGCAATCTGCTGAGATGGTTATGTTCCTGCTGGGAAGTCTTCCTGCTCTCATACCTTTGTTGTGCAGAATGTAGTTACGAATTCCTAGGAGGCAGTTTCTCCTCTTTGCTTCACTCAGCTTGCATTGCAGAGCTCTTGTGTTTCCTCCAGTTAAAAGGAATATCTGTGGCAGCAGGAATTTGAACACTGAGGAGTTCCATGTGGTGATGAAGGGGAAGATGAGCCTGCAGACCTATTGGAAGTGATGACAGAGGGGGTTGAGCGTTACTGTATGTGAATTCCCATTTCCATATCCAATGCCTGGATATTGACAGAGACAGAAGTAGAGAGTTGATTCCCCCAGCTAGACAGAAATCGTCTTTAGTGCAGCCCAGAGCTATCAAATCTTTGCAGCTTGGAGGTCACATTCTCCCAGGCTCTTCTCTCCCCAAGATTTTTCCATCCTAGGACCTGCTTTTTGCTTTCATGTTTTCTCATTAATTCTCATAGCGAGTTAACAGAAGTTGATGTACACTAATCCAAGGCTCTCTGCCACAGCTTCTTCCCTGCAAAAGCACTCTGCAAAATGGGCTTTACATAAACCACTGACCTGTCTGCATCTTGGCTTCTGGCATGATAGAAAATTGCAGGTATCAGGAAGAGCTTACTTGTTGCAGCTCCTGAATGTACCTCATGCACAGAACTTGTATTGGGTGGGAATTCCTGTGATATAACCGATTAATACTGGAATGGTTTCAAGGAATCAGATTGTCCAGTGGACTGAAAAAACACAAGTTGTAAGGAAAAGGACAATAGAAGTAGGAGAGGAGAAGAAGCAAGCTTGAAAAATCTCCAGGACACAGTCTGGCACACAGGTTAGACTTGGAGGGGTGATGATCAAAACAGTAGCTCATCTTATGGTCTAAATAACTAACTTCAGAATTCAGCAAAATTCTGGAGTTCAAAGTTTAATTTTAATTAAATAATTYCATGATTTATTGGACCTGAAATCCAAACTTCTGTATCTATTGATAGAAAGTGTTTGTGTATAAACATGCTGTTTTTATCAATAAGCTTATTATCRATAAGCTAATAGCTTATTAATGTTGGGAAAGGTTGGATGCTTGTAACTTTTTGCTGCTGTTGTTTTCTTAGAATTATCAAGACCATAAGTAACTGTTCTTTTCAAAAGAGCATTTCTTCTGATCCTAAGATTCAAATGTCAGTTACAACTGTTATATATTGAAAGCTTTAGGGTAAGAATTTACACAGATTGTTGCTCTCTTTCTTCACCATTCCTATCTAGGCAAAGTTATTTTTGAAAGAAGAATAGTCTTATTCCTACAGGATAGCTTTATACACCCCAGTAAATAGGGTTTTGAGATCACTGAGAGGTGGAAAGTTGCATTTCTTCAATCTACAAAGYTTATTTTGGTTTACTCAGTCTTCAAACACACCTCYGGATGTCAAATCAAACTGCTACTCTGGGTTTTGCGTAGTCGAGTAGCCAGTCACCTAAGGACAGTCTGCAATGTAACGGACAAATTTTATTGGCTGCATATGTAACTATGCAAAGCTAACTAGTGATGCATAATCCCTATTAAAAATATCTTACTTTAAATCTGTTCTCTCATATTCTGGGTGTCCTGAGAATTTAGAAATGATGTAATTCAGAAGCAGAGTCAGCTTTTCTTCTTTTCTGAATGTKTGCAGATTCTTCTGTCACATCTATTATTTTTCCAAGTCTTTCTTTGTAGTGCTTTCACTTACTCCAGTGATTGCTTTAGTTCTCCCATTTTTTATTTTTATTTTGAATCTCCTTGCATCTCGTTTAAGAAGTYTTAAATCAATGTAGCACCTACTTGTCTCCTTGTCTTGCTTCATTTTGGGTTCAGTTCAGGTTACTTGTACTAATTGCCAGCTGCTCGCCTGCAACAGGCCAGATGGCAAAATGAGATTTTGCTTTGCAGTAAATTATCTATAATTAATTGTCTCTTAATGCCAGGTGTTCAGAGAAACTACCGCCTAACTTCTTCAAATCCCATATTTATATAAAAATAACTCTTTTGGTTTTGTTATTCTTTTTCTTTAGACAGTCATGAAATACATAATGTAAATAGTTGTTTTTATATATCAAGATACTTTAAAGAATGATAAACACACAGATAAAAAGATAAAAACAAGGGTTAGAAATACTGAAAAAAGGCAACATCAAAACTTTTATTTTCATTTGTTTCTTTTGGCATTTGGATTAAGTGTAGCACAAGACCTTATATTTATAATTTTCCTGCGTGTTTTTCTATTTCAACATGTTAAAATATTTAAGATTTCTAGTAGACAATCTAAATTAGAAACTCTGCACTAGTAACTTTAAATGCCTTCTCCTATTTCCATGTTGTCCTGTCTGAAATAAGAAATGCCTTTAATAAAACAGGAACTTGGCCTCAGTGAAATTTTGTATTTTGTAAGGGTTTGGACTGACTATGAACAAAGTTTGGACTTTTTTTAAGAGTTTCAACATGACTATTTTGAAAGTCATGATTCCACTAAGATATTTAAGGGTATATTTGTCTTTAACCTTTTAAGTAATCATATTGAAACTAAAGCTCCCTGGTGTCCATCTCAATTAGTTAATACATGTTAAATAACACGTTGCCCAGCATACACCTGCTAATAGGTGGCTTTGGGATGATTTAGTAATCACCAGCTCCCCTAATGTCAAAAGGCAAGTGATATTTCTTTAAATTGTCATTGGCTTTTCTCATATGATAGCATCATTTCCATGTGCTTGGTCATTTGAGGTTGTTTTACCTTCTAATTCTACCTTCTAATGTTAAGCTCTAAGAAAAGAATTTCTAGATTACCTTAGAAATTGCAAAAAAAGCCAAAAAAAAAAAAAGTCTAAAGTCTTTTATCCTTTACCAATCATGGTAGAATTCAGCTGTTACGGACACAAYGATGCAGATGATGAAGCCCAAGTCACCACTGCAGCTGTTAATAGGCTGACCAACACCTTTGCATGAAGTATGCATTTAACATTTGCCACAGCCTTTCCTATTTTATTTAATACTCTAACAAGGTGTATGCTCAATATGTAGGCTGTTAGGTAAAGGATGCATTTCCTCTGAGAGGAAAACTGTTAGGCTCTCATGTGAAGGTAAGTAAATAGCATCAAGTCTCTCCCAGAGCACTGTTTTATTGCAGAAATGATTTTAAGGGAAGCTGAAGTTGGTTTTGCTCTTTCCAGTGTATGAGAAAGGATTCATAGGATCTAATTTTACATACTTTATTGTTGAAAAGTAAATGTTTACAATGTACGTCTCCGTGATGACTAAATTTAATTAGGATTAATCAGGATCTAAGTTTTCATTCTTTTATGGACAGTGTGGTATGTTTATCCAATCCAAAGAAGTATGTGAGGGGATTAAGAACATAGTAATAGATTGTGCTGATTATATGCTTAAAATTGTAAATGATATCCGTATGGTATCAAATATATGTGGTAAATATTCTGATGCAAAGTTGTTATGATAAGCTATATGCATGTATATGCATGTTTGCATGAATACTATATTCACAGCCTATGTCTTGAGGTGCACACTGCTCATTCTGTAATTAGATTATTAGTACAATCTGATTAAAGTCCTGTATATTTTGAGGGTATTCCTTAATCCATTTCCTTCAGAATGCAAAAAATACAACAGAGAACATTAATGAAAGTTAGTGTAAATTAATGGTACAATTCAGTCCCTTCCTCTCTACCCTGACCTCTGCATCTTTTGAATTGAAGAGATTTCCCATGAGCCTTAGAGGGGTGGAAAAAAAAAGAAAAGCAAACRCAGACATTCTTAAAAATCACTCTCTTTTCTCCCTTCTAATAGTTCAGTTCACTCTTCCCACTCGCAAGCTGGGAAGGCTCTGTTGCTAATATGTGCAAAACAATATGCAGTGAAATATCACGTCTTCTAGATTATCATATTTTATTTAGCAGCTTCAATATTGTAAAAAAACACAGCTTATTAACATATGCTTACAGAAATAAAATAGTTTAAACATTTTTATGGATCTGCTGTGGTTAAAATACCAGCAGACTTCCTATGCATGTGGAAAAAGTTTCTTCATTCTTTTCTGTTATGCAGTCATTATTGCTGCATCTTTATTAGTAAATTAAATGTTCCCAGGCATACTTGCTTTGGAGGCCAACTGGCATGAAATATTGTAGGTCCTTGCTTTTAAACTGCCTTGCCCTCCAAAACACTGGTTGCGTCCAGACCACCTACTGTGACCGGTCCCTGGGTTGTGCAAGCTCCAGAACGAGGGTACCCGGGAACTGTCTGGGAGGGAACTATCCSACATGCGCAAAAACCCTGCCAGGAGCCATTTCAACGGAGTTCAAATGCCCAGGAGYGTTSCTAGCGCTCTTCAATTTACAAGCATGGATATAGCCATTATAACCAGTATATGTCAGTTTCCCACTATAACGTTCAATTTAACCCAACTTTTAATCACACTAGCATGCACTTTTTGAGGTTGCTGTGTCTCTGTCAAATTACACAAATTTTGGGAACATATTGTTTCATATACTCAGTTTACTATGCTCAACATGAATCAGATCAACTGTTTTACCAGACACATCCACCAAAAAAAAAAAAAAAAAGTGTGCTTTTACTTTTTAAATAAGTGTGACTGATTTTATCTCTCCATGATACTTTGTAGTATGTTAGTAAACATATTGCAAGATATTTTGTTTTCATCATAATCTTAATAACTGAGAGCTATATTGTAATCTCTGGTGAGTCTTSACTGAGAGCAAGATGAAACATCCAAGTTTTGCCAGCAATGGTTTGAGAGCATTTGTACTTTTGCAAAGTGATTATTGAGCAATGTTCTAACTAATATCAGTTAGATGCAGTGAGGGATAGATATTTGTCAGCTTGTAGGAAATTTGGCATTCCTGTAAAATCCTTCAATCGTAGGCCAGTTGGTTTGACCTAAATCTATAATGGAAAATGACTGCAACTTTAAAAATATTTTTTCCCACTCACATGCTGCAGGGTTCCATCAAAGCATTGACAAAGGCTTTAGGCATACAAAAGTGTGAGTGACTCATGTGGTTTATGAATTTTTTATACATGCGGAAACAGAGACCTTTGGGATTTATTTTGTTAAGCAGGCAACGTACGGTTGACTATGGATCACAGTCCTTTCCTTTTTATACCTTTTTCTAGTCTAGCTGTTTCATACTTACATTTTTGAAACTATTTTCAAGGATTTTTTTTTCCAGTTATATTYGTGTGTGGTTTTGTATCTACTTTATACTAAAAATATTTTAAAACGGTCTGGATTTTACTACATTACTCAAACCTACCCCTGCGGAGACTTCTTGACTTCTCTAATCCTTACCTTCCTTTCTCATGACTTAGGTTTAACACTTACCCCACTGCATTTTAAACTGTGTTTATTTTTCTTTCATCTGGTGTAGAAACCTCTTTTGTACTGTTCTCTCTCACAGTGAGCTTCAGACCATAAGAATTTTCTCTCCCAAGCTGCTGGAAGCTTCAGTAAGTTGGATTTTAAATGAACAGAATACGTGAGGTGTTGCATGCTGGGGCTGCCTGCCTTCTGAAAGTGTGTTTATAACTGTAGGTGCTTTCCAAACTAATGTGCTCCAGTGTCACTCATGTTCTGATTTTCTAGGAATCCTCTTCCAGCTTCCACTTCAGATCATTTCCTCCAAATATCTACAGCTGATGTGTGCATTGTTCCCAGGGCCCAAGCAGCCAGCACCTTTTTCTGCCCTCTTCATCCTTGACAAATAAAAGCTGTATTCTTTTGTAGGGATATGTATTAACAACCTTGCTGATTCATTGCTATTCAGCTCATAATAGGCTGAGTCTCTACTGAMTGTACATGATTGGATATATTAGAGATTCAGCTGCGTTTGCTTAGACACTTGGTCTGGAGCCTGTAACWGTGGCAGATAGACACTCAAAATTCAGGGACAAGAACGAAGTTGTTTATCATGGTGAAGAGCTACTAAAGATCAGTAAGAAGAAACAAACGAGGCTTCTAGTGAGCAACAAGTAGAATCATCTGCCATCACTGGTGGTACTGAACTATTTTGACTACTAAGCTAGCATGCCAAAATAAAACCGTCAGGTTCCAAATTAGTGGATTCAGCRTCTCAGAAAATCCATTCAGAATATTTCACAAGAGACAGGTCTGAGAGAAAAAAAAAGAGTCAAGGAAAAGAGGTATCAYCAAAAATACAATGTGCTAATATTACAAGTCAGAAGCTAGGCAAACTAGAAACTAGGCAGAAACTAGGTCAAATGATGAGCAATGAATGGAATAGTGTAAACCATAGGAAAAAATAAACAAATTCAAAGCATTTGGGGCAAACAAAATAAAAGAAATCATTGACTAATTAGACCAAAGTTAGTGGCTATGTTAATACCATTAYATAAAATTAGCCAGGGACACTTTTAAAGGCCCAAGGACATGTGGCACAGCACATCCCGTGTTCATATAGGTAAACTCTTTCCTCCCAAACYGTGTTGCTTTGTCCATGCTGCCTGCAGGGAGSAGWAGGTRGCCCRTGGTACTTGCCAAGCACTCCTGTGYGCTCTTGGCAGATTGATGATTGTCATAAGGTAAGGCTGGTCCAGGAGTACACTAACTATTAAACAGTATGAACAGATCCATCCTAGTGTTGCAACTTGTGCCTTGACCATAGATTATTTTCTAGAGTAGATGTAGCTGGAGTCCTGTGCTTGTATTTTACAGGAGAATATGCTGCTTTTCCTTAGGGAGAGTCTCACAGGTCCTGCCTCTCCTTCTTCCCTCAAGAGACCTTGTTATACACCACATTTATCYTCCTGGGCTTGGTCCCTCTCTAATAACTTTGACCAGGAATTGATTTTTCTTGACTGTTTTAGTTGTTTGATTATTTTTGTAGATCAAGGCTACTTGCTTTCCTAAGCACAACATACAAAATGACATACAGGCAAAAAAGAGGCAATTAGAAAAACACAAAATATCTATCTGGTACAGGGATGGTAAGAGAAAAATCAAGAGAATTTTAGTCCTCTAAACAGTGAAAAGGTTCAAGTGTTTAATTGGCTTTCATTAAAGAGGCCAATTTCTACCAGCTGGTGAATGCAGTTAATGCCAAAAAAAGCAGTTGTTGGAATCTGTTTAAGTGAGAGAAATAGAACTGCGACAGATTACTAGGGCTGAATAGAAAATGAATAGCATGTAGAAATCAAATATCAGATGTATCAARGTGCAAAATGATGTACAAGTCTTTGTTTTCTCAGCTTCATTTGCTAGAAAGATAATGCTATTTCACCAAATTATTTGTATTAATATGGATATTATTTGCTACAAATTTCTCTTTTCCTGAAAAGTGTGTGGCAAATCTAATTATAAAATAATTGTTAGCTAGGATAATTCAAAGGAATTMAAACTGTGAAAATAGTGCCCTGAGGGTGAAAATAGTACCCCTTGGATTTTTTTTTAGCATCTGCCAACTATTATGACCTGATGTATTTAAAAAAACAAATATTTCTATCCTGATAAATATTAAGCAGTATTAAACAGAATCCAAGTAGAACAAAGGTAGTGACTGACTGAAAAGCAGAGTATTAAATGCTCATTTTAAACATCATGTGCAAGAAAAAAATAAGTAGGATTTATTGGAGAAAATATAATTTTAATCAAAATTTCCAATAGAAACTCTATCAGAGATAAAAATAGTTTTAAAAACATATAGAGGAGACAGAAGAACTAGGGAAAACTATGTMTTTTTCTAAATATCTAGACATCAAATACCTTTTATGGTACTTTTATGACTTTAAGTCACAGATTCTCTAGTCTAATAATGAAAAAGCAGCAAAATCACCTAATAATAATGAAATTTTACAAATCATTATTTCTCTGAGACATTTAAAATACAGGACTACAGAAGATAAATTCTTATATTCAATCTGCAAAGAATGACTGAGAAGAGTTATTGTGTAGGCACATGTTTTCTGTACATATTATTCCTTTGCATATTGTACTTGAAAAAGCAGACAGTGATAGAGATATCTGTATACTTTGCCATGCCTATGAATCAGGTATACAGACATGCAGACTACCTATCTAAGTATTCGGTGCAATAATTTAAAATAAAATAAGATAAAGAGTAATTGTCTGCTTCTCACTCCTAGTAAAGGACAGACTCTTTCCAGGACTGGACTGCAGTTTCAAATGCATTCAAAGTTGCTTGGAAATGACTTAGAATCTCTTTGGCAGAAGTCTTTGAGAATATATTAGGAAAATATTTTTGAGAAATGACCTACCTACACTTGATTCTGTCTTAGGACTGAAGAGTGATCTAAAGAGACCTCCAAATATTATGTGTGCACTGTACTCAATTGTGTGAAGTCAAAGCTTTACTTTGTTCCACAGGTTGGCATCTTCACAGGTCGGCTGAGTTTGCTTAGCCTGTGTCTTAGGTCTTCCTGATTCTTGAAATTGGMAAGCCAATTTCATAAATCAGTGGCTTTCACTTAATCATTTCATGGTGAAGTGCTGTGCTTATATCAAAAACTGCATATCTCTTGTACCGGATCCTGAGTACAGAATGCAAAGTCTTTCAAAAATACTGCAAGACTGTGTTTAGAAAACTGTGGTTTTGTAATAAAGGATCTACATTCATATTTTTTCCATTAATTATTCATATATATCAGCAAACTAATAATGATGAAGTTTTCTAGTAGGAAACCACTATTTCAGTTCTGTAGAACTAAAGCAACTTTTACRGGCATATGTTTTTCACAAGGAATCTAGCTCAATTCCATAAAAGTTTCYGACGATGCAGATACTGAAAGATTATATAGAATTTAAAAAGGAACATAATTACAGACACGCATCAAAGAGTGAAACCTGAGTTGCCAAACAAACTATGTTTGAATATGAAAGTACATCACTACATATAAATATCATTGTAAATACTTTAATATTTCATAAATAATTTTCTTCTGCTGTTTTGACATATGTAAGATGAAAATATCTTATTTGGCTGTGCAAAAACTCTCTTGAAAGGGAGGACATAGTTTCACACTGTTAGCTTTGCCATCCTGAAACAAGAAGATATAAAAAGAGTTTTAAAATACTTATTTTTTTCTTAGCTAATAACGGGTTGAAGACAATAAGTAAAATAAAGATAGAAACAAGAGGCATTCTCAAGCAAAAGATCTGACCAAAAAGAAAAAAAAAAAAAGATCCTATTTTGTAACAGTAACCTAAAACACCACACTTTTTCCCTAGCAGTAAGACATTTTTCTGAAGTATCACCACAGAAATTCCTTAATGATCTGTTAAATTTTGAGCACGTAAACTCTGTTCAGTTTTCCCAGTCTGCTCTTGTACAGTGCTACTGAATATCCCTGAGCAGCTGGGAATTGGTTCTGTAGCTGCTCATACACACTGAATGGAAAACAGCCAGCTGGAATTTCATCTAGATTGGGACATTAGCTCCAAAAGCTCATCTAAATCCAGACAAGAATTGTAGCCACATACTCTCCAGCACCTACATGAGACCACTGTTGGTCTAATGTGGAAGAGCGTAGGTGCTTGCCTTTACCTTCATCCACAGAAGTTCCCTCGGCACTTGGCTGTGCACAGTTCAGGAAGGCTTGTTCTGCAGAGGTGGGGTTTTGTTCTGTTATAAATCCCTTCTATCTGTAGGTTGGGTGGCAGTAGTAGAAATTGCAGTGTTCTTGTCTGTGTTTCCAGAGCTATTTTACTTTTTGTCCATCTAGTGGTGGTCTAATGTAAAACACCTTCAGCAGTGACACGGATCGTGATACATCAGCAATTGTGCAGAAGGTGGTAGTTAAAGGATGAGGTGAGCCTGTTTTGACAAATACCAAATTTCAACTTAAATGACTCTTCCTAAGCTTAAGGAGTGAGCCAAAAGAAACCTGTTGTACTTCAATAAGAAGTGCAGTGCACCTGWGATTTTGTAATCCCACGTATGGGCTGGGAACAAACAGACAGGGAAGCAGCCCTGTTGAAAAGGACGTGGGAGCTGCGGAGGATGCCAGGTTGACTGTGAGCCAGCTGTGCACTCATTGCAAAACAGACAAACTGTAGACGTGGCTATTTTAGGAGGCRTGTGGTTGTATCTGTGCTACTGTGTTCCCCAGGACCACAGAGTGGTTAACAACTTAGAGACATTCCAGCAGGGAAGGCTATGGGATTCGATATACAAGGGGCTGAGGGAATTAGGTTTATTTAGACTGGAGAAGGATCTAGTTGTAGTCTTCAGCTACCTAGAAGGTGGTTGAGGGGAAGATCAAGCTAAACTCTTCTCAAAGCTGTACAATTCCAGGAGGCATTAGGCAGAAGTTGCAATAAGAGAATTTTGAATTGGATATAAGGAAGAAGTATTTAGAATAAGAGCATTTAAACTGGTAAGATTGCCCAAAGGGGCTGCTGGAATCTTCATCATTGGAATGCTGAAAGATGCCTCTTGATGCACAAGGAGTACTGAGACTTTTCCTCTATCATTTCTCTTCCCAGGGTCAGAGTGTTCAATTTAGGGAAACAGTCTCTCTCATGTGTGCTTAAGTTTGGCAGAGCATGTTAGTCTTAGGGGAATGTAGCAGTAATTTGGTTTGAAAAAATAGCTTTTGTTGCCTTCACAGTTAATTTTATGTGCACTCCATTTTCTGTAATTTTATGATGGTCACTTCTAACTCTTTGTTGTGATACTTTTGTGAGAAACAGCACAAGTAACGAAAATTAGCATTCTTTTTCTATTTGCTTCTGAGAGTACTTCATAAATAATCTTGCGTGGCTTTGTGTTTTAAGTGATTTTGCCCAGAATTTTTAAGTATTTATGGAGGATTTCTTTCAAATATGTAGCTCTATTGAAAGGGCCTTTTAAATTTAATTGTTATGCCAAAGAGCAAAGKATGTACATTCAATAAAAATTCTTATTTTAGATTAATGAAAACAATAAAATATAAAAAGCAGCTGCTGTCCCTGCTGATAGGCAGWCTTACTGGGATTTTAAAGCTCAAATACCAAGAAAACAGACATAATTCATGTCTAAATTCTACTTGTCAGTGTGTTTCCAATGTAATTATATTGTTTATTTGCCGAGTGTTTTATTTATTGTCTCTTTCTGTGGAAGTCTTTCTGATCACTGTATTTTTTTCACATSCATGGTTTGAGCAGATTATGTGAATTTGCTGTTTTTCCAGTGTCCAGAATCTGGCTTTTTAGGTCATGTCATTTTAAAGTTCTGTGTGATTGTTCCTCCTCTTCAGTCTGTGGTCTAAAACAAATTGTCCCAGCAATCTTCCTCACTCATTTTCAGCTGCCACTGGCTGTTCGAAATTTAGCTTCTCATACTGTGATAAACAGAAAAACTCAGAATCAAAGTAGAGATATGTTGCTAGGAAAATATTCTTCCAGTTCATATTGTAATTTTGTAACTTTTTGTTTGTTGATAACAAATTGCCATAGACAAAACTGCATTGAATCACAGGAGAGAAACTTGATAATTTCTGGGGAGAGATACAATTATCTTCATCATTGACAAGCATTTTTTTCAAAAAACTTACACTGTAGAAAAAGAGAAACATCTAAAGCCCACAAAGAGGATAACCAATAATGCTTATTTATTGCTGACTATCAGTATTAGATTGGTCACCTAGAATGTTTTTAGAATGCTGATGTCCTTCATTTCTTCTACCTACAAAGCATGATTCTTATCAGAAAGTGAATCATTTTCCAAAATTAAATCCTGAAGAACAATGTGATTATTTTAGTTGAATAATTATGCGAGAAATTGGATTGTCATGAGAAGAGGAAACTATTTACAAACTTCCTATTTGAGTGCAGCTTCTGAAAGACCAAGCAGCAAATGGCAAAGACCGTTTTTAAGCTCATTGCCTGGGAGCAGGCAGAAAATGTCCATATGGGAGGAAAAGATGCATCAGACCTCCTGTGATTGTCATTTCTTGTTTTAAATTCTGCAAAGTGCACGTTAGAAGAATGTTCATACTGGCTGAGATTAAAGTGCTGTATCTTGTCTCCAACCATGGCCAATAAATGATACTCGGCTAGGAGAATAAGCTTGAAGACACAACTCGGATTTATGAAGTAGCACATCAGTCATTCAGACTAAGACAGAATGTAGCAGTTTACTTGTTAAGATAAAGAATACTCAATAAGCAATAACCTACTGCTGCTCTAATACCTTTTTTCTTCAAGGACATTATTCACATAGTAAAGAACAATATATAGCTTACTAAAGATTCCAGTGTAATTCTAAATGATCACATCATATGATTTTGAAAAGCAAAATTTTGGGAAGTGAAAATAATTTTGTTTGAAATGGACACATCTTGCAATATAATACGTAACTGACTTCCACAATGTGAAAAGGTAAAAGATTTCAGAGTTTTTTTGGATAGTGCAATGGTATGGTGCAGAAATTTGWGCAAGAACCTGAGTTAATACCTGCTAGCACCATCAGAAAAGATCTTAGAACATCCCCGACAGGCATCCCCTGTCAAGGCTACCTCTTCCCTTGGGACTTGCTGTGCTGCTCTTGGGCATCATAATGGTACATGTTGCATGCTGATCCATGGCATGGATGAGCACCAACAGCACTGCAAAGGCCCAAGCTGATAATTTAACAGATGTAACAAAGACAGGAGGAAACTCATCATCATTACCCAGTTCTGCCTCCTTCATACTACATTCTTTCTTGATTTTACAYTTTTTTTCTGTCTATTTCAACAAACTGTGATTGACACAAGCCAGAGCTCCAATATTTCCACATTTGAACACAGCGGCAAAGAGTAACGACTGAGGGAGGGCAGCACATTGAATGGACTTTTATAGCTATTTCCCAATAAACGAATCACGGAAGTTAGAAATTAACTGTTCTTTGTGTTTATTGTCTTTAAAAAAAGCTGCTTCTGCTCCACTGATTCCACTGGATGGAATCATTTCTTAGAACATTTCAAGAGACTGAATGAGTTTAGGAGAAAATAACTAGGAGACATCCTCTGAAAGGCTGTTTTTATTACAGCTTCTTTTTCCATTCTCTTTTCAGACAGCATGAGATTGTGTTGGACATACTGTGTTAATTAGATGTAGAGTTTTGTGGAAATGCATTTGGTTGAGAAATATAAGCAAGCTTTCTGTAACAGGAAAAATACCAATAAAACATGACTCACTGTATGCCAGCCTGACATAAGTTAGAGATCAAAGAGATGAAACCAGATCAACTCTGGAAGAGTGGGCTGATCTGTCACTACCTGTGCAGAGAGGATAAGCTATTGCATAAAAACTACTTTGTGTTCATGGCATTATGGTTTATCAGAGAAATCTAATGTTGTGATGCCACTTCTTATTTATGGGCATATCACATCAACCAAGCTGTTTTGATATAAAATAATTTTGTTTGCAGTTTAAGCAAAAATTAATTTCAGCCAGGATGAATTTCATCTTTATTTTGTCAATATTCCCATGAGAAGAAAGATATTTGTAAACAGCAGGTAGAGTTTACAGTGTTTTCCCTTCTCTGTATGATTAAATTGGAGGTGAATTTGATGTCCAAACCTTCCACACTGTTCCAATCCTTTTTAATAATAAGCTTGATTAAACTATCTGCAGACTGTGAAAGAATGACATATCCCGTGAACTGTGAGAACTATGGATTTGCTATCAGGGCACAACTGAAAGGAGCCAAATTTCAAGGCTTTCTTTAGGAAGTAGTTACGGGATCAAGCATGGCTAAACAAAGTAGGAAGCTGCCACATTGTACTAGTGATCCCATCTCAAAAATGAGAGCTATTTTATCTGGATCAGCAAATAGACTCAGCTGGATGCACCAGCCTTTGGCAGCTGATTCTGAATTCACAGGAATTAATAGAGCAAGTGGCTGAATCGGATAACGTTACACTTGATATTTAATATATATTTAAAAGCATTCAAAGCACGTTCAAGCATTTCATCAATATAGGTATATACATATATATTGAACATCAGAAGACAGGGATGATTCTTGAGTAACAGCTYTCTGTGACAATGAACAATATTATTTGTTCATAGATAAATATCTAAATGCCAAAGATGCACTTATCATTTGAAAATAAAAATGGGGAAAACATCTGCAAAACCAGAATGCCTATTCCGTTCATTTGTACATATTCATATTAATGTAATAAGATCTGATTATTKATCTCATTAGTGTGATAAAATCAAAAAAAGATCAAAATTTGGATATGGCTTAGCTTCTCTGCTGAGGTTTCTGCTACATTTTAGCATATTTAGGAAAGGGAATTACGGAAGAATAAGCCAAACTCCTCTGTCRTTTATGAGTTATTGCTTTCACCTCCTACAATATGCATCTAATCAGACAGATTTTGTAACACTTTAGTTGTATTTCAGAAATCCTTTATATTACCCTTAACTCCATGGCAGATTAATTTATATTATCTTTTAAAATGATTCCTGCATTTTATCTGAAGTTCTGCAGTCCATAAGTGTATATACCAGAGCACATCTGTCCGCACATTCAATCAATCAGTGTCGTGTGAGCCCCAATGTAGCAGCAGCTTATTGGGAAGGGGAGGGCCATTTCCTATTGGGAAGAGAAGGGAAAGGAGGCCTGCAGCCTCCTTTCATATAGTGTCCTTTGAGCCTCACTGCCTGCCACATTCCTTTGAGTCTTTTTCTGTCCTGGGAAGCCCCGTCCTCAAACATTGKTGCTTCCTCGGATTGTTTTTCCACCTTCATTAATCCAYCTGGCCACCTTCTGAACCTGGCCTWGCTGCTGTGACAGCCGTTTGGGAGGGCAGTGAAGTTCTGTTGTGCCTAAAGGKTTGAGAAGACAGAGATAGCTCTGATATCAAGTAACCTCCCTCAGGCTGCAGAGCTTGTTACCTTGAAAATAAAGTTAGGCCCTTGATCTCTTAATTTACTAATCTTGCTGTCTTGAAATGATCTGGAGATGCCTATAAAGACTGTTATTTGGTACTTAGGAGTTTGTTTTAACAACTTCCAAACCTACAAAATTTTCTAAAGATATTCAGATTTGTCAATAAAATTCTTACGCTTCCTTCTTACGCTAGGCTGAAAAAAAATCACTGCTGACTATAGAGACAGCTTAAGCTCCCGACACGAACCAGATTTCTCAAGTAAGTGCTCCACAAATGAAATGAGTCAAGTTCATAATCCCTCCTAGAAACTCGCCGAGCTCCGTTCTAGAAGTAACTATGCCTTTTTTTTTTTTAACCTGTTGGAAGTCTGTTCTCCTTCTTTGTCTTCTAACAGCATCCATTTAGTTTGCAGCTGCATTTAGTATACTATCTTTAGTCTTGCTACCTGGTTATTTTTGGTCCAATATCATTCTTTAGCCTATGTAGTGCTTTGATTTTTCTAGTGCTTACTCTCTGTCATATTTATAGATAGATATAATCTCTATATAAGCATGTAAGTGCCTATTCTTTTTTCCATTTCAACCTTTATTTTGTTAGACTGAACCAGTCAAGTTCTCTCAATCTCTTTTTAATGGAGACCCTTTGGTCATTAATGGTAACTTTTTTTGTTGCCTGTTCCTATTTGGAAGGAATCTTTCTTGAATGTGGGCAAAATGAGCTCTGTGTGTCGTAGGTCTTACTAAGATCCTTAAAATATTCTCTCTAATCCCTAATGTGCTCCTAGGATGGTAGTTGCCTTTTCCTGGCAGAATTCCACTGGAGRCTGACTGGGCTCATACATGCCTGATGGGCTTGAATATTGCTGGTAGGGGAGCCACAGGCACGCAGTACTCAGTGAAAGCAGCAGGGAAAAAGAGGCTAAAATGTCCAGAAAATTTACACACTATCTCACACTGTGCCTGCCTTTGTTGCCAATTTGCCATTACCTCAGGCAGCTATAAAGTAGCTAACATGGGTAAATTATACCTGCTGCAGATTTCAGTGTTAATGGTTATTCTTCACTGCCACCCTTCATCCTATCTTTTTTACATTAGTGACTTTTTTGTGTGTGTGTGCTTTCTTCTTGCCTTCATCCAGAGTCCAAGGGCAGGGCATAGAGCCTATTTTGACWATGCATCCCTACAGAAATTGAGAGTGATGATACAGAGAGTACTTTGATTCACCTGCATTTTGAAAATCTCTTTCCAAGGCCGGATCTTCTCTTCTCTTCCCATTCCTCCTCACAGCCCTGTGCTGATCTCCCTATGTTCGGCAGAGCTACGCAGATGCAGACATAAAACAGGCAGCCACAGCCTGCCACTTCCTTTCCTGTTGGTGAAATACTTCTTAGCTTCTTCCTTCTGTTGCTTTGCTTGTTTCTGGGGTGATAATACGTTTTCAAACATCAATCTACCAGGAGCGGAGTCCTTCTACGCAAGGCATCACTGGAGGGATTTGCTTTCAGCTGAATGTTGTGCTCATGTGAGCAACGATAGGGCACAATTTTACAATACACCYCCTCAAATCTGTACTGCTGGTGACGCAGTCGGTTCTCCTAGCGCCAGCATTTGTTTGGCTCCACAGCGAGCCTGTTTAGCAAGTTGAGATAGGAGAAAAAACAGAACCAACTTCTACCAGGTTAGCCCCCTAAGCTCTTAAAGTGGGATCAAATGTAGCACGTATGATGGATGGAAGGGGGTGCACAGCTGCAGRTGGAGGTGCATGCTGCAAATGTTCCTCTGTGCAGCACCTGGCAGTTGGCTTAGTCTAAACCATACAGAAAAAAAAAATATAAAATATAAAATATGTTCCTTATTGCAAAATGTTTACTTCTCTGGCCAAGAAACTGTTCATAGGATTACTGATTTAAATAGTTGTAGAATTTCCAGCTGATCACAMGAGATGCAGCTCCTGAACTTGATTAGTTGAACTGGTCCATATTAACAACTTCCACACGAAAGAAATCTTGTTGCATTATCAAAAAAAAAGAATGTTCTTGCTCAATATTCTTGTTTAAAATTCTAAGTTCCTGGTGCTGCTAATAAAACTTAATTTACATAAATACAGAAAAGATAGAAATGTAAGCCAATGAAAGGATTAATAAGAATATGCAAATCTGCTTTTAGTGAAATAGAGCTGCATGATTAGTGAATAATTGTGTTTGTTAGTGAAATTCAAAGCCCTGTCTCATAGTTTGAAACCCTTTTGAAATCACAGGGAAAAACTAACAGAATAAAAAGAAAAAAAAAAGAAAGTCTTTTTTTCATTTCTTTAGGCATCTTCTTGATATCAAACCAACTTCTTTCATTCTGTGTAAACAGATTTTACCTGCTTTGCTATTATAGAATAGAAAGCATTGACAATGGTGCACAAAGGACACTATGAATGCACTTGATACTGAAGGGATATTAGACTTCCTTAAAAAATACGTCTCATAGGCAATAGAAATTTAAAAGCAGCCACAGCAACCTGTAGAGTATATAACTGATGCTTTAAAATATTCCTTTTTTGCTGATGCATTCCTATGCTCCAGACTATACCTCTCACCTTTAAAACTGTCACGCTCCAAACGTTGCCTGTGCTGAAGAGAATCACTGTTTTGCCTGAAGCAAGGAACATGAGTGTTGCAAAACTGACTCCTCCTCTAATGGGGAGAGCATGTACAAGTACACAGAGTTGTATTTCTCGTACTGCTGCCAGGCTGATTATTTGCCATCAGAGCTGAAAACCTTGCYGGCTTTTTCTCTGTTTATCTTCTTTCTTTGGAGTGTTTTGTTTCCCTCTCTCCTTCTGGATTCCTTTTTTCTTTTTTTTTTTTTCTTTTTTCTTTTTTCCTTTTTTTTTTCCCCTCTTTTTTTGAATGCACGTGAAACTGTTTCAAATGGTGGATTTTCACATCCTTGTTCAGGAAGCGTTCATGAATTGACATGGGTCAACATACTTTTYGTTACCAGGCAAAAGTAAGTACTGCAGTTAAACCTCTTCTTACTATATGTTTACCCGAGTATAAAGGGATCTGTGCTAAACACCAGATAGTTAACATTCTGCAAAGAGACTGTTCTGACTTGTCAGTTAGTGCTCRCTCTTTTAAAATACTGTTAGCTGAGTCTGCATACAGAGACACCACTTCTTGTAYACAGTTTTTTGAAAGAACACATATGCTCATGTTTATTTGGGGAAGCATATTTAATGCAATTGTTAGTAGTGATCTAATGTTATTATTCATTTAAATTCTATTATTTTTGTTCACTGGAAATACTTTATTTTTATCATAATGKGTGAGAAAATAAACCTCGGGGAGCTGCACTAACTGCTGTCATATCTTCTACTATCTAATGTTCCCTAGCCCTTGCTTTACTCTTTCTCCCTGTGCTCTTGTCTCATCTCTCCGGGTATACATTAACTATTTCCCCAAAGCTGGTGGTTCAGACTCCTGTGTTAGCTATGCCCCGAGTCCTTCACTGTTGGCTGAGACTGAAGGTTGAAGGTTGAAAGGAAACAAGCRTGTTGGGGAGACGAGACAGAAAAGGAGAGCTGGTCGCTGAGCTGGAGAGGAGTAAAGAGTGAGCTGTGCTTTGATTCTGGCAGTATATTTTTAGCCATTTTTMCCTGCATCCTATTGATGCATCATCATCATCATCTGTAATATTTTCACTATACCAACTGCCACCTGGGAATGCATTAATGGTCTGGGAAGGGGAGGGGAAGCTAAGACTGCACACATAGCTCTCTTTGCTAGCAGTTCCCTCTAGAGAGCGCAGCAGCCTGCGAGACCATGTATGGATTCTGTTTTCCTATTAACGACGCASAACTTGCCTGCCGCAGAAGCCCTTTGCTGCAGCTATTAGGCTTTTCTCCTTTTGAGAGATGGATTGCAATTATTGAGCTGAACGGAGCACTCCCTTCCCCAAGGCAGGTGGGTGGCTTGCTCAGGCAGCCAGCAAGCTGAAGCAATTAACACTGCTCAAAAGTCTGTGTAATGAATGCAGCAATTTACCATGTGTGCATGTAGTGGCACCAGGTCTCTATAGAAAGGCTGCGCCACGATTGCATATTGGTCTGCTCTGATGACATACAGCCTAGTTAAATGATCTGGCAAGAGGATCAACATCTACTGCTGTCTGGAATATGGCTTATAGATACTGAAGGAAAACAAGATCTAGAGAAATGCAGTTAGTATAAAGGCAGTGAGGGGCAAAAATTGATACCTAATCCTCACACTCTTAGTGTTACTGGAATAGGATTGGAAATCTTCCAGAATGGATTTTCTTGTGAAAAATGTCATGCTTTGACACAGCAACATTAGCTAACGGACTGGGCTTGGAAGAATRATTCAGGACTCTGACTCTTCATCCTAAACCTGAGAAGGGCTTTATATGGTCTTGAATTATCTCCACTGGATTGYCATCTTCTGTTGCCAAGCCAAAGATGCTTTTTAAAGGTGTGCCGTTCTCAGGGCTCTGTGTGAACTACCACACTAGCAAATGAAGCTCCCTGTGAGAAACAAGAACAAGACTGGGGTTTGAAAGCTCCTGCCTTTTATAGAACTTGTGGAAGTTTGACATTAACTCATTCCTTACCACGGCAAAGCAAACAGCACTAACCACTTCCTTCAGCTCCTTTAGAATGTCAGTGCAAACTTACTCTTCCAGGCTTCATCACAATTACATACAGGTTAATTAGAGAGTCATAAACCGGTATAAATACTTTGTTCCTACTACTTCTTGGTTTTGCCTCAGTTAAAGCAAATGTAGTGGTATTTCCAGACACTCAGAATCACAAATTTCAATAGCGGATTTAATATACATGCATATATATGAATATCTTTAGATATACACACAGATACACATATTGATGCACTTTTTATCCTTCAGGCAAGCTTTTTTTTGGGTTCTTGCTATGCAATACCCTGCCAATACGCTCTCCCCAATTGTGAAGTGATTTTATAATATATTGTGAAATCAAGGATTCAGAATTTTCCAAGAGAGGAATGATGAGGGAAGGAAGACTTCTCACTTTCTTGTCCTTCCTCTTTCCCCTCTTTATTACTACCCAGCTGTATTGAAGAGGTCATGGACTAACTCTTGAGAGAACAATATCTCACAGTGCTGGTAGGTCCTGGCTGTAACATATTTAGCATGACCTTTCATTCTTGCAAATTTAGTTGCTAAGAAACTTTCATATCCAGTGATACTACCTGTAGAGGCACAGATAATTACAGCAATAACAGTAGTTTCATGGACATTATAATTGGACTTACGTATAAGTGATTTTTCAGATCAAAATTAAATCTCTACTTTCCTGAAATTTAATGCCATTTTTGGTACAGTCTGGATTAAAATGAGCTTTTTTCTGGAAATCCTTTGACTCCATTTCAAACTGTTGCTTGTCCATTGAAAATGAGTAAGAACGAACACCTGCAAATTATAATAGTGCAGTTTATGTGACTTACAAGCATTGCATCTTCCATCAAAATGTTTCTCCTGCCTTGCCAAGTCTGAATATTGTTACACACAGATCATCCARTCATCTCATTTTACTTGAGAACATTGTACCCTATTTACATTTGCTTTGGAAATTACAAACTCTTAYCATTCTTTTCTAGACAATTCAGTTCATGGTATTTTTCTGAAGAGATTAATTTCATACTCCGAGGAGAAGCATATGTTTGGTAGACTTCTGCACTAATAGTGATTAAAGTGTCCTCAGACTCTTCYTCTGTTCTCCATGTCCTTTCAAAGACAACTGAGAGTGGCCTAGCAAAGTTTGCCAGYACTCGTGGACCATCAGACTTGTGGGTTTGTGTTTGCTTAAATGATCTCTAACCCAATTCTCTTCAACCAAGGAAAATCTTCCTTTCTCCAGACTTTCTCCCTGGTCCCTAGGGTTTGCAAGTTCTGAGCACTGGTCTAAGCAGTAAAGACTAAATAAATATATACATATATATCTAATAATATAATTAATATTTAATAGTTGGACTAGATGATCTCTAGAGGTCCCTTCCAATCTCAACCATTTGTGGGATTCTGGGATATGTGGGTGTGCGTACACATGTATRTACCTATGTAAGTATGAATGTGTGTGTGCGCGCGCTATTTTCTCTTGGAATTTTTGCTTGCAGTTAAAAATTTTCATATTTAGAATTACAGTATTGGTTTTTTAGAAGTTTTGTCTATCTGTATTTAAAAGTGAACTAATTACATGGGATRTTTGGACTGAGCATTCATTTGCAGCTCTTCTTTTGATGTTATATGGGGAATTCTRTTAACATCAACTTGTCCATATATTTAAATAGTACAATATGAATACTTTAAGACTTTTTAATGAAAAGCTTTTAGAATATTTTAAAGAGCTATCAAATTACTACCAGTTGTTACCACATTACTGAGGTTCTAATTTAGATGYTTTGTATTTTTGCTAACAATCCTGAAGGAAAGGCCTAGAGCCATTGGCTCTGGTTTATTTTTTATTAGAGAAAGCGTAGAGAACACATTGAAATGTTCTCCTCTTCTGAATTTTGGATGAATTTGAATCAGAATTCTTAAAATGAGAAATGGAGAACCCTGAGGAAATTTGTTTCAGTTTCTGACTGCAAACTCATGACTGAGGAGCTTAACTGTAATTAGAAAGGTTTATCTGTAAGATGTACCAGGACGTTACATCCRGGAAAGCATACAAAATGCTTACTTYAAATTACAAATAGATATCCCTTTTTCCATCAGACTCAAAYATTTGAGTCAAACTTGATTGCAAGAGCATTTCCTAGGGCATACATTAAAGAGTTGAGGATAGGGAGAGGAGAGGGATGAGTTGAGAGACCAAACAATCACTTGTATCTCAAATTATGCACAAAAGCGTGTCCCTTACAGGGAACAGTCCTAGTGAGGAACTCAKGTAGTTCAAGGATTGAAAATCCTCTTAAGAATTGCAAAATCATTTGCAATTATAATACTCTTTCCTATAATTCAAAGTCAAGTTTTTATCTGAACTTGTTTGATAAAAAAGCACTTAATAGTGATTACATTTACATTTAGTTTGGGGTATTAATCAATTATCCCCTAAATTATTTATTTAGGTCCAGTGTTCTCCCTGGTTTTCAAGCATTACTGTAATGTATGCAGCTGGAGGTATATTTCACAGTTAGCGATATCCACAGCTGCTTTTCAAGAGCTGTCYCAACTTTTCTGAAGGAGTTTGGAAGTTAAGAAATTTCATGTTAGAAGTGCTGCTTAAATATTGCCAGAGATGGGATTGGATGCATCTCCTAGGCTATTCTGGACAAGTTTTAAACAGCAGCAAAGCAGGAGGTCTCATATTCAGAGAGAGCTT
The DNA here is from genome assembly GCA_003342815.1 of Eudromia elegans. Lineage (NCBI taxonomy): Eukaryota > Metazoa > Chordata > Aves > Tinamiformes > Tinamidae > Eudromia > Eudromia elegans. The sequence continues at coordinate 1,475,256 of PTEX01000008.1, read as the reverse complement.
TTAAAAAGAGACATGTCACAAYTTTGAAGGGAAGGCCCTCCTCAAACCCTTGAGAGAAAGCATTGGTGGTACCAGCTTGCAATCTGATCTGGACAAGAAGACAAAAAAAGAATGAGAAGTTATACTGAAGAGTGGCAAAGGAACAAGAAACCCAGAGAAGGATGGCCTATTCTGCCACTGGAAAAGGAGAGATATTTTAAAAGGACTGGATTTGGTGCACAGCTGCTTAGAAGGATGTTCTAAATCCAAGCTGAATTTGTCTGAAGGCCACTGGTCAGACCATCATCAAGAAAAGCCTGTTTATTGAGATGCCCTGCATTTTGACTGTAACAGAGTCTGCATGGTTGGATTTTTTTCAGATAGGAAGATTGAATAGGTCTGAACAACACAGTGCTGTATCTTTGCTGCAAAATTGTAGGAGAAAATAGTTGGTCTGGTGAATTAACAATTGGCATCTATTTTCAGCCAGCTGGATGTTACACTGGGAGACGGATGCCTTCTGAGTTTGTGGCAGCATATTCTGCTCTGTAGGGGGTGAGATGGTCTGGAAGTTGCCTCCAAGATTTCTGTCCTAACAGGAGATTTGCACTGCTGCACCAGATTCAGAAAAACCATTSATTGGAGGGGCCTTTTGGTGGGCATAACCCACTGCAAGATTGGGTTTTGTTGCAGAAACTCCAGCCCAACTATCATTTGTGCAATGCATATTGCTGTCGTRGGAAGTCCTTCTGGGGATTCCTTAGAGTACCCGGGTACACATGTTCTTGTGGAGCTSATGCTGTTCTGCTTTTCTGTTTTGGTAGGCAGCATTGCCTATACTCTGCAGCATTGCACGAAGTCCAGAGACTGGCCCAGTAGTACTGTGTGGTGACCTGGTTGATTTGAAGGTGGGTGAGGAGTCCCTTGGTCACAGCATCGCAGAATCTTTAAGGTTGGAAGGGACCTCTAGAGATCATCTAGTYCAACCCCYCTGCTCCAGCAGGGACATCTAGAGCACAAGGCATAGGGTGGCATCCAGGCGGGTTTGGAAGATCTCCAATACAATATAGTCTTATAGTATTCTTCACCCTCAAGCCTCAAAAAAGCATAGGGTCTAACTTCAAAATTCCTTTAAATGACCTAAAACCAATATTGCCACCAGAAACCAGGACCAGGAGCAAAAACATATCATCCTTCTCAGCAACAGCACGGCCTTAGAGTAGTCTTAGGCTATTCGCTAAACTGAATCTGAAGTCTAGAAACTGCCTTGCCAAATTTCACATAAGGAATCAGTGGCTAACCCTGACCAGACTCACAAGATTTGCCCCTTGTCCCAAAGACATCTTTGAATTTCCCTAAGCTCCTTCCCACTCTCTAGGATACTCCCACCCCCTTTTATCTCCCATCCCAAACATATTAGGAATTATTTAGCAATACTGTTACCTGGTAGCCCAGGAATCTCTTTTTTTTTTCTTTCTTTCTTTTAATATTTAAACGTTCTTAATTTCAGTGCCTCTTATTAAGCTTTTTTATACATAAACCTTTATAAATATATACTCATGTAAAGATATATAAAGAAGTATATCCAGATTTGTATATACACATTTATACATATTTGTGTACTGTTATATAGAGAGATGTTTACATAGGTGTGTGTGCATATATATAATGAATATATGAGTAAATATATATATGTGTGTATAGGTATATATAATAAACTGCAGTCCCCTTTTGGGTACAGGAAGGACTCTCTGGTCTTGTTATATTTCTGTTATATTGAACAAGGAAGGGTAGCTTCAGATGCCTGCCAGTCACAAGGGGATCTGAGATCAGATTGTACAGGCTACAGATGTATCAAAACGGCAGCTTCACATGGGCAGAAGAGACCTGACCAAATTAAGTCAGACATACTCCTGGAAAATGGAAGGTGCTTTGTGGGGAAATGACCCTTGAGGTCATAGGCTGGATTTCCAGCAGAGATGAGGGTACCTGGCATTTACCATGTATGAAAGTTGCACCTTGTAGCGATGTTGTCATTAAGTATCATCCAGAAAGGGAGAAGCACATGCTTGTTTGACAAGCAAGGGATGCAGGCGTTTACTGCACCTTTGTATGAGCAGGGGTGGGTTCTCCATTAGAGAACTATCCAGTGGAMACAATCTTGAAGMRAGAAACTGGCCMTATGACTGCCTTATTTGTTCTGAGMGTCTGACCCTTTCCAGAATCTAAGAAAAGATGGTAAATTATGAGAGAGAATCTTTCCTTTAAACAACAGCAAGTGATTTCTGTAGTCTGCTTGCAATTAGTGCCTCTCTGGTCCTTTCAAGTGAAGATTTTTATCGGTAGGTTCTGCTTAGTCACAAGAATGAAAAAAACTATAGCAAAAAATAATTATAACAGACATAATTCAGGGTCAGGAAAGTGAACAATAACAATATGATGATTGCTCTTACTGGATCACCCACTTCAAGGCAATTAAACCTGAGACTGCTGCCCTTTTTTGGGGTTGATCACGTAAAAGAAAACAAAGAGATGGGGAACAGCAAGCATAGATTCCTRAAGGAGAAAAACAATCCTTTCAAAGCACTCCAGTTTCCTTCTAAAGAAGGACAACAAGTCTTGAGGTCAAAAAAGAAGCAGCAGTCTCAAATAATCTTCACTGTGGTGAGGCTTTCAATACAGTTTCCTGAAAGACCCATAAATTAGYTACGAAGACAGTCTAGATTAAACTACTGGAGGTCAGATGCACAGGCCCTTGAAAGTCCATAYACAAGCAGTTATCAGTGGATCACTGTCAGAGTGAAAGCACAATTTGAAACAAATAGGAGTGGATCCTTGGTGTAGTAACTAAACAGTATTTTCATTAGTGACTTGCACAATGGCATGACAAATATATTTATGAGATGATATCRAAGTGATAGAGACTTCCATTTTGCTGTAGAATATGAACAAAATGATTTTGATAGGCTATATCGTTTATGGGGGGAAAAAAAAGTTATTCAGTAGAGACAAATACAAAGACAAATACAAGGTGCTACAATTAAATAGGGATGCTCAAACACGTGAATATAGGAAAGAAGGAACAATAAACCAGGGAAATCTTTGTATAAATAGGAGCTGTAGTGGCTGACAAGGAGGATAGGAGTCAATAGTGCCATCCTTCTGTGAAGCAAGCAAATACCATGCCAGGATTTATGAACAGTAGCATGCTTTRTAGTGTGCAAAGTAATCCTTTTATTCTCTTTGGTATATTCAAGGCCTCAAAATGAAATGCTATATTATCTTGGGCCACTGGACTTCACAAAGGATATACAAAGAATCTCTAAGAGAATAACAAGTATTTGGAGGTCAGGAAAATGTGACCTCTAAGAAAATGAATCAAGATTGATAAATCTAAAAAAAGAGAAGCCAAAGGTGATATATATGAAGTTTTTAAAGTAACATTCATTTGCACATGTGAGGAGACATAAATAGTCTGGCTTATGTTGGTTGTAGTCAGAAAAAAAAAAGAAAAGAAAAAAGGAGAGGATTAAGTTGCAGCAAGATACAGATCAGATATTAAGAACATTATAATAGTAAAGATAATAAAGCAGTAGCCTAGATTGCCTAAGGAGGTTGTGGATTTCCATAACTGGAAACTTTTAAGAACAGATTAAGCAAATTTTAATCAGGAATGATTTAATCAGGCCTATTAATCCCCCCTTGGGGTGTTTAGATGATGGGGATGATGTCTTRAAATCTCTTCTAGTTTAGTTTATTGAAAAATTAAACCATCCATATATTAGGATGWACAAGGATGTACATTCATTGAAGCAGAAACCATATCTTCTATACTTGTGGTGGACGTAGGACAACTGATGACCAGGTGCAATAGTCCTATAGTCCTATAATAAGTGAACTATACTAATGATATCTATTCAGCATGCTAGTTTTATAATGATAGAAAATAACTGCAAAACTGTGAGGCAGCTTCCTATCAATAAGAGCCATAAGTAAGATTGCATGTCATTATTCATGTAAGCTTGGCTGATTTGATCTTTATTGGGAATGGTCTCAATGACTGGTAAAAGCAGTAGTCATGTTTTGATATCAGAAGTCATAACTACAGTTTATCATGTTATCATAGTTTTGTCAACATGCTTGTGCAGGGGGTTGGACTGRATGGTCTCCAGAGGTCCCTTCCAACCTCAACCAGCCTGTGATTCTGTGAAGATAGCCACAGGACCACTTTAAGTATTTTGAAGTTAAAAGCTCAGTTGAAATAGTAGACTTTATAGTACATTATATTTAAACTTTCCATACATCAACTGCCAAATCCTTACCCCTTCCAGATTGGGGTAAGGTGGTTTTGATTTTTACACAAAAGCAGTGGATTGCCCAACAGAACTCTGCATATGGTCAAAATGATACCAAGAGTCTATTCATCCAACCTTCCTTCTACAGACAAGTTAGATTAGTTAATGCCTAATGAACTAAGTGCTGAACGTGTTTCTGTTTTGGACTCAGTAGCAGTCCTTTTCCAGGCTGAAGTACCCTGGAGTGAGGTGAGAAGGTGGAATGCACAGTTATCTGCATCGTAGATATGCAGCATTACACGGTCAGAAGAGACCTTTGTTTCCAACAGCATGTGAGCGTTACACTTTGTTGATGATAAACTTGGAGTGACATCATTGAACTGATGGCCACTAATTACCTTCAGTGTTAAACCTATGTAAGAACTTAGGTTTGAGTTCCATTTCCCAGTATACCAAAAGCTGATCCTGAGTGCTCCATGTGTGGTCGATGTCTCGAAACCTTTTGGTTGCTTGCAGTCCACAAAACTGGCAGGTCTACAGGCAGTGAAAATACCCCCTGTCAGTTGTGCCTGCAGAGCAGGYCATGGAAACAAAGGAGTGATGAAAATGCTACTGCTGTTCCCCAGCTCAGCAAGTTCAGACCAGAATTCAGGAATGGCCCGGAAGGAGGAAAAGACATTTTCCTCCTCTCTTTTTCTACTGCTGCAGTACAAGGTCAGCTGTTCAGCAGKAACTCGCTTGAACTGGTTTACCAGGAACAGTGGAGAACAGAATTGCTCTGCAATTCGGCACAGGTCTCAAATAGAAGGGTTGGCTATCTTCTTTCAGCTCAAAACTACATACATTTTTGGGGGGATACAAGACTTTGAGCTGAGTTGACTCTGAGTCAATGCCCAGTTCTATAGATTTAAGACACAGACCATATGATTTAAACCATAATGATTTTAGGATATGTGGTTCTAAGGCACCACCACTTTCTTTGATGAGATACATCTGATATTTGATGTAAAGTAAGAAAGAATATTAACCTTGAACAAGTTTAGATTGAAAGGTATTTCCGTGGCAGATTTCCTTTAATGTCAAAGTTTAAGAAATCCCACCTATAGCCTATTAATTCCTCCTTCTGTGCTGCATTTACCACTCTGATCACTCTGTTGTGCCAATACAACTTCCTTTTTTTGACTGCTGTATAGACTGAATCTCTGAGATTATTTAGGCTTTAAGAAAARAAATGAAGCTAATTTTTAAATATAAATCCCCCCCCAAAAAAAAATACATGTCCCCCAGAGCTTAAGGCTTTCTTTTCCTGACTGTAGGCAGAGACAGTTTAAGGACTAATGCCGTATTTCCAGATCTAGCACTTCTCAGACTTTACCCAGGCTGAGAAACTTTTCTTTGGTTGCGATGAAAAGTTGTGAAGAGATTGGCCACTTTTAGGACTCTATCTACTCAGTGAAAGACCAGATCATGTCATCACAGTTCTCCCTGGTTTTATATCTTGAGCTGTCTACATTCAGACAGAGATGACAGAAATTTATTATGAGTAAGAAGCAACATCCATGACTACCTGAAAAATGCCCTTACTATTTTTCCACTCTTGTGTTCTACTTTTCAACTGCTTGCTATTAAAAGCCTGCTTAGTAACTTCAGATGGTCACTGACTGCTTTGGGTCAGCTTTGTTGACCACAAAAGACAGCTAGAAATATTTCAATAATCCTGTAATATCAATCAGCAAAGTGCTAGTTTTTCATTGGCTTTTCACAGTGCCACAATAGGGTTAACTTTCCACTGCATGCTCCTACTTGAGTCAAAACTTCACAGAGATTATTTTTAGTGGTTGCCTGAAGCAAGGGCACTTTAAACAGATTGACTTTAACTGTGATTGCACAAAAGTCTAAGTCATCTCCACCTTCTCCCGTGTTCTGTTACTGATGCTCATCTGATATGTAGCTAACATAACTGAAAAATAGCTCTGCAAAAAGTGATTAGTTTTATTTCCCTGAACTGCCTCATTGTAGGGTCAGGAAAGTATTGGAAGTGATGCTAGAGTGAAGATATGAACATCTGGACTTTATTGGGCAGGGATGCTAAAATTACTTTGAACTATCATAGAAATATATCATACAAACTGACATATCAGCTCAACATCACCAAAAAAGGATCAGAAGAAAACCATCCCGTAATACAGAAGGTGAACTTACAGGTATATTAACAACTTCATTTTTTATTAGGTGGGGGCTGTGCATGTATTTGAGTCCATTTTCCATTTTTGAGGTACTTCTTGCTGCTTTTATAGTAACTGCAACAGAATTGAAGACAGAACTAAGATGTTTCTCAAAGAAAAGATAYCTGAACATACAGATATTTGTATGTGTAGAAATGTCTTTGAAAGAGGATTTGTCCTTTCCTCATACCCACCCTCTTTCCTTTTTTACAGTTGGAGTATGGTAAAACCCTATGCAGTCTTTCAGCTYATATATGATAACATGTCACAGTATTTTAAATACTTTTCTCCATTTAATCCATCTAAGGAGTAAACTAATATTTAAGTGACTTTTATGAGAATAACTTCAGACTGGTATAACTCGAATGATTGCCTCTCCCTTGCCCCAAAATGTGTGAAATCCTATCTTTCTAGGGAGAAGTCCCGTCTCTTTGCCTCCAATAGGATAGAGAATGGTCCCCATCCTGTTCTGCTGCTAGCACCTACACTGCTGATCTGCCTCTCGAATGCTCAGCATCAAGGCTTCACAGATTGAAGACTGGGAGCTCTTTAAATCCCATATAAATTGCCCTGTGGGGAAAATTAGAAAGCTTGAGTTAATAATTAATGTGTTTGTTACCATTTATTCATATTTTAATTTCAGCTACATAATTTTAATAACATTAGTTAAACTTGTTTACTTTCCTTTATTAATCCAGTCCATAGCCTGCAGGTGCTCATGAGGGTTATGCTTTTATGTAAATCACTGCCACRCTGAAGAAACAGCTTAGTCAGGTTTGATATAGTACTGGCTGATTAAAAACTCTCTCAAATCTCCTTGGCTCTTTCTTCTGCTGCTTTATCCATAGAGTAAAGTGGAACACATGTTTAGCTCTTTTCCATCTGCCCTGAAACTCAGGCCAGGAGTCCTTGTGTGCAGAATGGGTTGCTGTTCCTCAGGCAGTGCAGTCCTACTTGGCTATGGAGCAGCTTAAGAAATACCTCTTGGCTACAGTCCTAGCCCAAAGGGCACATAAGCATTTCCCAGCATTTGGGACAGGAATACAATATGTAACAGTAACATGTGTGTCAGTGGAGTCTTTGGCCTGCCACATTCAGTGCTCCATGTGTGGTGGATGATGTACATGCCCCTCGCAGCCCTTTGTTTCCTCTTGCTCTTGTCCCCAGCTATGCCAAAGAGATTTGCCTCAGAAGTCAGTCATGTTTTTTGGTTTTTCTTTTTACAGAACATATTAATGCAAACACTCTGGAGCATTTTACATAGCAGATAACTTACTATGTAAAATACAAATTGAAAGCAATGAAGTCGGTACTTTTCCACTTGTGCTYGTGTCCCCATTCTTACTGATGCTAGTACAAATTACATTGCTTCTGCTGCTGCCTAAAATAGACCCTTCAAGTTGCAAATATCTATGTTTTTGTTTTACAAACACTCAAATTGGACAATTCCACAGGTGAGGCACAGTGAAAACTGTAACAGTGAACAATGAAGATTGCAGGTGCATATGAAGTGCAGTTTGTTCAGAAGTCTCGTTAAAGCTGAACATAGAGATCCTTTGGAGACATACCAAAATAATACAGGTAGGCTTTCTGCTGGCAAACTATTAACTAATGTAACCTTCAGCTGATACGTAAAATTAAAAATACCCTGACTCTGTTACAACTGACCAGAAGTCAACCACAGTGAGTTTGGTTTACTGATGTGTCAGGAGAATGTATTTTCAGTCCAGAAGAACTATATTGTTCCTTAAAAAATATACCATGTTTTATCAGGATCACTCTTAAAGAACAACTATGAAGGTTGTACCTGTCATATTATTATTTTAGAAAAACCAAATGAGAARTCATTCTATTTTTGTCTGGTCTTGGAATTTTACGTCAAAAAAATTTTTGGAAGAATAGACTTGTTTCTTTCTCCAGTGCATAGATGTATTCTGAGTTTGTTTTAGAGACAATCACAAGCCTTACTTTTTACAAGTGACTAATACTACAGCAGTTTTATCTTTTGCACATTCTTTTCAAGTTTTCTTTATTTTAAATTTATATTGATTGTTTCTGCATCACAATTATGTCCTTTAATCCTCTCATCCTTGGATGCCACAGAAAAAGGACCTAAAGTAGCARGCAGATGTGTTAGCTGTAGAAGAAGTTCTGTTGAATTTAATGTGACAACACAGACAGGAAAAATTATGTATTTTGGCAGAAGCAGACTTTGTTGAATCAGAGCAGGTCATGAGATCTAACACAGAATTGCTGAAATTTAGATTATATTAGTCAGTTCTGCTTTTAATTTGTTCAACCATAGCAAATCTAAAATGACAAAGAAGTTTTTAAAACATTTTTTGAGCTCTAGGAACCAGTTTAAGTATCTAAACAAGATTTCTTTGTAAGGATTCTTGAAGGTATAAATTAAATTCATTAAATCATGTTCAGGAAATTATCTTTTAAGTGCAAAATACCTTAGTTCTGCCATCAYTTCTATTACTGTAAAAGCAGTAAGAAAATGCGAAGCAGTAAAATGCATTCAAAAATGGAAAATGGATTCAAATACACAGTGACTCGCTAAAGATAATAGTGTTTCTTTAAAGGGGATTCTGCAAGAGCCTGCAGAGAGCAATGTTACCCACGCTTATGTTTGTTTTCATTCTCAGTCAGAAATAGTGCAATCACTCCTGAGTAAACCGGCCAAGGACTGTCTTGGAGGCAAATAAGGAAGAGCAGGAGGTGTTCGTATAAAGCACTTAGGGTCACATGAGAGCTTAGAGCCATTCAAACTCTGTGTTAAATATAGGTAGGTGCAGAAGCCAAGTATCACGTAGCAAGGAGCGAAGGTCAGCCTTGTAGAGTGGAGAGGCTGGCACGGGTTCTGAAGAGCACTGAGGCTTCGGCATGGATGAGTGGCTCTATGAACGGGCAGCTTGGTGCTGTAGCCTAACATGAGATCTCAACACGGTTGCCTCCTCAACAAGGTAATTTTGTATACAGCTTCTCTATGTAGCGTCACAAAACATATTCTCATGTGCTGGCTATGTTCCTATGGTTTATGAGTGCTGAAAAAACAGAAAGGTGTGGAGAAGATCTGAAGTATTTTGGGGGGGGAAGCTGAAGTCGATGATGTAGTGTGAAGAGGCGCAGGTGCTTAGTTGATTAATTCCAAAAGAAGAGGTGACTTGATTCACTCTTAAGCAAATTTTTAAGGAGAAAAARAWATTAAAGCAGCTTTTATTCGTGGGAGAAAGTCATAAGTAATGGTCAGCAGAAGGCAATTCAATACAATTAAAAATTAACAGTATGCTTTTAATTTTGAGTGTGATTCCTCTCTCCCCACCCGAGAGTTCATCGGGGATAATCTCTAAATGAGGACTTTATTATAGTGAAGTGCTGTCTGCAGGGAGATGCAAGGCACAAGCTGACAGTTGACATGACATATCCTTTGTGTCAATTGACAGAGGAGAGGTCACATCACTGCACTTCAGCCAAGAGACTGCGAGTCAAAGAGGGTTTGGAGTCAATGGAGGCTGCTTGAGCAAAGAGCCTGGTAAGATCACACAGTTATTGCTGTCCTATTTTGTCTCTGGATGATTTATTTTACTCAAATTACTCTTGGTTAAATGAATGAAGTTCTTCAGCCTTAGCTGTGCAAAAGGTACTAGATGTTTCCATCTTTACTTTTCCTAAAACTCTTTGTCTGTGATTAACTGTGGAATTACTTAAACGATAAGAAGCAGGGTATATGGAGTAATGGGTTAGAGTCCTGCAATAGGATCTCATTAAAAGCTTAAGCTGTGGGCAAGCTACTCTTGATGTAAAGGTCACATTAGTCTGGGATGATAGAATACATCTGTATCATATTTTTAGCAAAAACCTAGCTATAATTTTTGAATAATCTGTGCTTTAAATACAACATAAGTACAAGAAAGTAATATATCTGTTTCAGAGTTACAGAATAAAATACATGTCAGAAAATATGCAGAAGTTTTTGTGTTTTTGAAAGAGACCCAGAGTTTAAGGGAAAGAATTCAGAAGAAAAGTTGTAAAAACTTTCAATCTTTGTTAAGAAGAAGATTTAGAATCAAATTCACTTTAAAAGAACATTTGCAAGTCAACTAAAATTAATATAAAGAAAACCCTGTGGCTTTGGAATGAATCTGTTATTCCACTATTTGTTTTTCCTTTCAGCAAGATACAGTACTACATCTATGTATGTTTGTAATTTCTTTTGAAGTATATTCCATGGGTTTATGGAATAAACATGGACAAGCAAAACCTGAAAGAATTTCTGAAAAATGTTTTTTAGAAACTAGTTATCACCAAAAAACATAAAAACTAGCAGTTATTTGTTGAATAATTGGCTTTCAAGAGGCCTCTGTGTCTGCTTTTTGTATCCATGTGTGTGTGGTATTTTCATTTTAATGTGAATGTGTATAACTGTATTTTTATTGAGAACTTTGTTCTTTGAATAGGAGGAAAAATCTTCAATTTAGAGCTTGAAAGTGTGCATGTGAGGAATTAAGATATTTCAGTAAAAAATAGAATAAAAAATCTTTACTTCTAAAATTCAAGAACATTTTGTAAGCCGTTGAAATGGCAAATYGACAAACATCTGGGCTAAAGCCAATCTTTGTAAAAGAATGCCAGAAAATAAGTTTAAAGATCTGTCGGAGAACCACAAAAACAAGGGTGTTTTGGACAGTGACAGAAAGCCAGGCTATGCTAATACAAAACATACTGCGTATGGATCTGAGAACAGTGCCCCAAATGCTAACACACAGCAACAGAGTCAAATTCCAACATTGTTCCTCTTTTCACAAGCTTGTATAGATTTAGAGTAGATATGTAACCTTTCTCCAGCACTGATTTGAGCAGTTATAAATCCTGTTGTACTTTTTGGGGTTTTTTTTTGAAGGTTTCACAGAAGGTTTCTTTTTACAAATGGTTTCTCTTGGTTTCCTAAGTYAGCTACTCAATTGCTATCACATAGCTTTGTAGACCTTGTGTRAGAAAGTAGAGCATGTAATTATAAAGTCTGTTTATTCTGGGATACTATAAATTGACTAAAGAATGTTGTATGTATAGTATCTATATAAAAGCAAAGGGGAGAAAGAGATGGACACAGTCATCCACCAATCAGTGTATGTACTTTGAAAAGTATGCAGAACTTTAGAACAGATTTTTAAGGAAATGACGATTAAATACAGCAATAAAGGGAGAGTAGCACAAAATCCTGAAGTAGRTGGAGCTGGACTATTCTGATACCTCTCTACCTAAAAATGTAGTAAATCTGAGCTAGTTTCAATAAAATGTATATTTTGATGACACATGGAAAACTATTGGAAGATGAGGTTTAGTCAAACATTTTTACTAATTATGCATGACTAAATAAGATAATGTTAGATAAAGGACTAATATAATTAGATTAAGATAGATCAAAGACTAATATAGTTTGGCACAAGATAGGAGTATGTTGATAAAATTTCCTGATTATTGCAAAGTGCACTGTCAATATCAAGGTAGTATGCAAGAAGAGCTAGGTGACATTGAGAACTAWTGTAAATAGGATGAAATTCAGTAATACAAAATGCAAATCTAAATGGAATGCAATGCAAGCACTGCGAGCAGACTAATAACAAAAATTGTTTTGGACAGAAGTTCATTAGTTGAAAATACAGGCAGATGACTTTGGATTCCTAGCTAAATTACTTCTACTAGAATTAGAGAATAAAAAGCTATAAAAAGTTATAAAAAATGGACCCATCATTGTGAAATTCTAGTCAYTCATATTCAGGAAAAAATAATTTAAAAAGAGCATATGCAAAAAAAAWGTTCTATTCTTCTTATTCTAGTAGCCCATCTTACAAGAGTATACCTCAAAAATAATTTGTTAAACCTAACAGAAACAGACTGAGAAGGAATATGGCTTCTGTGTGAGCAGGGTTATTGAATCTCTTTGTAACATGTCCTACAATGGAAGAAGAATGCCAGGGGAGGCTGTGATCCCAAGGACAGGGAAAATACAGAATGACTGGAACTATCTGAACCACAAGAAGAACAAACAGATGAAAAATAGAGAATAAATTTAAGTGGGAGGTTGGAAGAGGATTCCTGACCACTAAAGATCACTTCCTAGTAAGGAACACCAAAGTAGCTACTTCCAAAATGCAKCTTGATTTGTTCATTAACAGGGTTATGCAGCATGAGGGTTTATACTAGCAGGTGGCCCGGATGAACCGGGTGTTTCTTCCARTCTCTGCTCCTAACTGCTGGCTCTGTGAGGTTCAATCTCCAGGGAAGACTGTGGAGTTGCTCTGACTGATTGGCAACAGGCTACAGATGCACCGTAATTCAGAAATAATTTTTGAGGTCTGAACCATGATTTTCTTATCACCTTTTTGGAATTGTTTGATTTAACTGTTGTTTCTGCTGCCTGAAGCACATATTTTCACATTTTCATCTGGGTCCAAGCTGGTTCTTGTATGCAGCAGTATTATTTTTCCTCGCTCTTGAGCTTTGCCATCGAAGCGAAGAATGTGAAAAGCTTAATTATGCCCTTGTGAAGCTAAAATTCTGCCTGTGGTGGGAAAGAAGTGCTTTATGCCAGCTGGGAAGGTCATATTCCGCTCAAGCACTGTGGCTGGGATTGCAGGCAAGGATTTACTGACCTGTAAAACAAGTCAGACTGGTGTTGCCTCAGCTTTCTTAACTGTCTTTCCTAATGTTTATGCATATAGCGAATTCCTTAGTAAAATGAGAGGAAAGAGAAAAGGAAAAGGAGAATAACCTCATCCGTTTAGTAGACCACCTTCAAATGTTAGCCATATTACTCATGACTTGCTTAAGTTTATAAACCCCATTTTGTTTATGTCTTTTTTAAATGAGTACGAGTTACCAGATGGGTAGTTCAAGGGCAATTGTCTTGAATTTATGTCTTTCTTCCTAGGCTTTACTGCTTTTCTTCCTTATATATAAGCCCTCTGCTAATGTTGATGGGCACTTTGCTTAGGGAACTCAAATGTTTACCAGCCAATCTAAACAGAGAAATATGAAAGAGAAACACTATATATGTTATTGTAGCCAACTCTGTACAACAGAGATAAGCTTTTAATACTGTTCACTTATTTTGCTACCCCAGTTTTTATACAGGCCCAATAATGTTCCAATTGTCCAATAATGTCCAACATTTTGGGATCCTGCAAGGCACATTGGTGTGTGAGTAGTAATTACATAAGCCCTTCTGGTGCTCATGTGCTTCCCACAGACCTCTCGGAGCCCTAATGTAATACTTTTCTTTAATAAAGAAACCTGTCTAAGCATTAATGATCAAACTGTAGCAGGGCACTCTAGTGTGGTGGGTCAAGCAACTTGCCYGAGTTCAGCAGAGATTTTTTAGTGCTAGCAGATTCAGGAAGGGTTGCATGAGTTTAACAGCTGCCAAAGCCACAGGCTTATTTAACTATTTAGAAAACCTGGTGAAAACACTTGTATTTATGAATCTTATTCAAGAATCTTTACTATTTGCTGTATTCTCTTATTTTTGCCTCTCTTTCCAAACTCTTGGAGCAGGTTACCATAGCACGATTTGATTTTACACTGATGAGCCATGCAGCTGCCATATCACTTGAGGGTTTGACACTGCAGCTGACTTGAATTAACCAAAGCTTCTGTAAAAGAGGGTCCTGTACCCCCAATCCTCCCTCCCCACCTTTATTTCTGCTTTCTAGTGAGCATTGCTTCCTTGACGCTGGCTTTGRGGTTCACTGAAGGCCTTGCTAGCCTGACAGATTTTTTTTTTTTTTTTATCAAAATAGTTACTTTTCTGTCGAGATGGCACATGGATGGGTGGGAGCATGTACAGATTTACAAGGAGTGTGGAGGAAGTCCAATCTTCCAGAGTTTGACAGCTCAACTCTGTTGTTGGTCAGAAAACCCCAGCTGCAATCTCAAGAACAGGATGTGCTACCCAGCGAGAGACTAGGTAGCAAGAAAAGAGTGTGAAGGTGTGCTGGGTGTTCTTCATGCCAGAATCGTAAGTGGAAAAATAAAAGAGTAACCTGAAGAATAGAGATAGCCATTAGATCAAGAAAAATTGCAGGAGTTAAAAATAAGGCGCTGCATGATGGTGGTGGGGTTGTCCCATATATTTTTTATAGSACAGCAGCTAGGCTGTGTCCACCTTGCTGTCATGGTGCTGCTCTACAAGAGGACCCGGGAGCTGAGTAAGGTAAGACCTGGTGGTGAAAAAGGCCTGAGTTTAGGCCAAGAATTCAGGTGGAAAGGTCAGGACCCGAGTGTGGATCGACAGGGTGAATGGCCGGATGCAGGCATGGCTGCAAGGCTGTGGTAACATTGCTCAGGTTAGGGCCGAGAAAAGGAGCCTCAGCTTAAAAATCATGCAGAAGTGAAACGGGGAGCAGCCTCCACTGAGACTTCCTAGCAGAGCYTTCTGGTAGGACTGCCTTCAAATCTGGCCACTTGCACCACATGTAATGCTGCCTGAMAGAGAGCTTTATCAAAACATGCATTTGTACAGAGCAGGAACTTCGGTGCAAGCACTTAAAGTTGTGATTTTTATTCGGGGTAGATACAGGGAACTTTTTATCTTCCAGTGTCTGCTRATTTTTTGTGTTCTCCATAGCGTAGGTGGTGGATCAAATAGYGCTAGTGTAACTCTAAACACCATGTGCTTTCTCCAGAAACAAGATGATGTTTGGAAAATAGTTGAAAAAATAGTTTCTAACAGTGGGATGTACCCAATGCACAAGGATGATGTCATCACTGATATTATCTACTTTTATATGCAAGATATAGAACATTCCCACAGATGAGCTACACGGCACTTGCAACACAGAAAGTCTTTTATCAGTTCTGAATGGGAAAGCTAAGCTATACAGCACTAGGCGTTACCTTTAACATATTCATCAACTAGACATCCGTAACAAGAGCTTATGTCAGTTTATTTGGGACTGTGGTTCTAAAGCAGCTTCCCAGAGCTTTAAAAAAATGTGTATAAACAAGAAAGCATATATTTTTAATAAATTCTGGTTCTGTCCTTCACTTACTAGCATATGCAGGCCAATCACATGGCTAATGAACGGTAAATAATTCATGATGTTATTTAAAGAAAAATCTTATCTAGAAACATCTAGCCTTTCAAGTGCTCTGKTTCACATTAAATGAGGGCACAACTATAACCTCTGCCCTGCTGTTACTTGGTAAATAATGATGTGCTTTGCCATATGCTTTTGGTCTTGACCTTATCTTACAGAGTATCACTGATGTAGTTCTTCCTTGATGCTACCTCTTATGATGTATTTAGTAAAATTATTTCCGGAAATATATTTTATCTCAGTASCTTTCAGATCAGTCAAGACTAGATTACTGTAGTGGAAGAAAAAAAAAAAAACTGTTTTTGAGTTATTCTTAGCAATCTACAATGTGTAAGTGACTGATCCTGTTTTGCGGTGTTTGATGTAGAAAACACCTTATGCTTCTGTTGCATGAGAAAAAGATAAAAAGATGTCTCTCTGAAGGAAATATTCTAAAAGTGTTGCATTTTTACAATTTAGAAAATGTGTGTCTTTTGAAATGTGTGTCTTTCAAGTAGACATTACATAAATGTCAGTATTTCAAAGGAATTCCTTTCCCTATATACACTATCATATAAATGTATGGGGGTTTTTTGTTTTGTTTTTGATGTTGTTGCTTTGTTCCCTCATTTCTATTTTAAAATTAACTTCAAAGTCCTTGATGTTGCTTTTTTCTGCTAGGGTAGAAAATTTCAAGGTATGAAACATTTTATAATATAAATTTTCTCACATGAAGATATTCTCTGTGGAGATATATTCAAGATAAGATTTATTCTGTAGCTCAGTAGTAACAACCAAAAAAGTGCCTTTTCTGAGGAGTACTTGCCATTCAAGCAACTGCTTATACCTGATATCTTTTAAATTTGTAATCAAATTTGACAAGAGCTCAGCAGCAACTTCTGTGGCAGTTTTTCTTTTCTGTGTATAAGCATGAGGTGTCCCAGTTCCCTCTTTTATTGCATAAGGAAAAAGAGAGTGATAGAGAATTGCTACGTAAATATTCAAGAAAAACGACATAAATTTATGAAGACTTCATATGCTTTAGCCTGTGAAGTGCAGTTGTTAAAAATCAGATTTTAAGAACTTATTGTTGAGTTTGTATTGATCGAGCTTACCAGGAGCTTTGAGAAGAATAAACCTGAAGACAATATAATGTCTTCTGAAACAAATTTTCCAACCAAACATTTGAGGATTATGCTCAAAAAATCAGCATTATTTGCATTATRCTGATGTACTTGACTCAGAGTAGAGTGACATACTTGTATAGTCAAAGCCAGTATTAAAATAAGAACTCTAAGCTGTTTATAGGTCCTCCAGAGTTCCTCAGCTGTGTGCCAAGACGGGATGGGATGGGAAGCCTTTGGGCACAACAGCTGTCCTAGGAATCATGTATTACTGCTAGCAAGATCCACTTAGCACTTGCCTCAGTTGTGCCAGATGTATTCAGCATGTGGGCCTCCCTGAAATGTGCACATCTGATTTTGTTGTGTCAGCTTTCTGTCAACAAACTGAGGCACATGAAGATGGAAAGGAATGAGASAGCCTGGCTGCCTAACCAAACTGTCAGCTGATTTCCTTACTGCTACGGCTCTGAGACTTGTCACTCTGAAATGCAAAACTACTTCATTTCMCTGAGAACACAGCTGAGCTGCAGCRCAGTGGTGACACTGAGATCATACTAGCATCTGCTGATAGACCACAACATCCTTCAGGTTCTGGACATCTCATAATGTGGAAGGCCTTTCTGGAGTTTGGCCATCAAATACTTGTAAAAAGTATGAGGTTCCTTACCTTGGTGATGGCAAGCTCTATTCTTGTACCTATTSCTGTCGGTAAGTCCTGTTCTACTATCTACAGCACAGGCAAGCATAGGTAGTAGGAATCGAGGTCTAGGTCAGCCAGTTCACGTATTTGCTATAGATCTCATTGCAAGGARAGAAAATGTTAACATCATAGTCTGCAGGGAGACCCTGAAGTACATAAATGTGTGAATCACAGTGTTTTACAAAATAGCTAATACCGCTGAGCACAGTTTGCTTAGAGTAACTGCTGAGAATCCTGAGTATGATGGCAGTATTGTTCCAGAGAACCTATTCCTATCAAACATGATCAAGGCCATAGACTGGCTGTTCAGTGTTTTGATCACTTCTGTGCTGCTGTCACTGCTGCCTTCAAGAGAGAGGACATGACCGAATGGGCCAGAGCCATCAAGTGAAATGWGCCTGGAGTATATGACTGCAGATGAGCTTTGCTCTGCAGAGCACTGCAGGTCCGCCTTTCTGACAGCTCATGATGCACTCACCCAGAGTAAGGACTCCCCTTGCTGGGCAGTGGGATGTTAGTGTTTGAGTGAAGAGACTATTACACATGCAGACTGGAATGCCTTACATGAAGAAGTGGCATGATTTGACAGGGTTCCTGGCTTCCATCTGAAATTATTCTTTGGAATAAGGCACAGGACCAACCTGCCAGTCCTTGCTGATCTCATCAACCTCCTCCATTTGGCCAGAGCACCTCTGTCAGTCCTGCATGTGTGTACTTGCTAGCACATGTGGTTTTCCTTAGTGGCCCAAAGCACATTCAGCAAGCATTGCAATGGAGGTTTCATTYTCGGAGCATGACCAGGCACGCCACTGAGCTTCTGTCTTCATTCAGGAGTTTGCCCCATCCTTTGTGGAGTCAGCTGGGGTCTCAGAAACGTGATCTTTAGCACTGCTTTGGGATCCTTCAGCATGTCCTGCCCCTCTGTATCAGATCATAACAAAACAGACTAATTGGAGCTCTGTTCTTGATGTTTGTTGACTAAACCATCAGAGGGATCCTTCCAGAGGTAGGAAGATCGCTTTGTACGTGGGCCAGCAAGCAAGCTGGGTGGCGGCCAGTAAGCTCAGCCAGATAGAGATTCCTTGCCAGAAGGAGGAAAGGTTAACTGTTAATCACATCTCATTGTTTCTGAGTTGTAAACTCAGATGGGTTGCTGACTAGGGGAGATGTTGGGACACTGGTACCTTGGTAAAAGGAGGCCTACAGCTGCCAGATGTTTTGTCACTACCCTATGAGGAGATATCCTAAAAGTCCTCTTTATTCTCCTCTATCACATTAAGATAAGATACAGACTCCATAGTTCTTTTTATTTTGAGGAGCCTAGCAAGAGTCCTTCTTCCCCACTCCTCTTCCAGCTCCTTGCTCCTGCCTTCAGATTGTAGTAGTCACAGTATCCTTACTTTAGTCTTACATTGGTGTCCAGTCCATTTGTGGCATGTAGGAAACAATGTTGATGCAACAGGTAGCTTAYTCCAAGTGGCAATCTGCACAAACTTCACAGGGAAAGTGTGAAAAGTGCAACACTCCACGAGTCCCTTGCCTTCAGCCCCAGGATGATGTATTGCAGCATGTTCTGCTGTGCAGAGGGAAGCTGGGCARAGCATGATAGGCACTGGGCACTTGTGAAATTTTGTTGTTGGCACTGTYAGGGAGCCTCTTGAATGTGCAGAAACTTGCCTCAATTCTGAATATGTCTGCAGAAATGCTCTGGTACTTTGAAGGAAGGAGAAGACCAGGCATTCTCCATCTCTTGTAGAATTTCTTCTTGCTGGCAGCACAAAATGTTCCCTTCCTACACTAGATTATGAAACTGTCTTGAGCTAATACATAAGCAAAGAATTATATCCTTTTTGACAAAGAACAGCAGGCCTATCCACTGTATAGATTGTTTTAGTGTTGTTTCTTTTTCTGCTTTTTTTTAATCAAAACCTTATTTGATCCCCTTGAAAGCTTCCATTTTAGCCTGACGAACTTCAGACATTAATCTTTCTGCTGTGGTCTGGAAAATATCCTCAGACTCGTTCCCAGATGTTTGTTCACTTTCTCATCCAAAATGTGCACCCTATTGATGAAGCTAAAATTTTAACCCAATTATGGGTACTGTTTTTCATGGTACCATAAAAAATTAGCATGGGTTTCAATTTACTTGGATAATAAATGCATATATAGCTTTCTTCATGCAAGTTACAGATTTTCCTTTTGTTAATTTGTCTGATACATTTGTGTTGTTCCATTCCCCATCCCCCAGCACACCRTTTCTGATATTGTATAGGTTTGTTGACCCACAGGGCAGAGGACCAAGARTACTTTTAATGAGGGTGCATATTTTTGCAGAGGAGCTGCGTCAGAACAAGTGTGTATTCCCCATTTTGAGCAGCTCTCAAGACAGTRCTCAGACAGTAGCTATTCTGCTATGTACAAACAGTGTCTGCATGATTTCTGCCTGCCTTCATGAGGGCTGCATTCTGTTCTTAGAATTTTGAAATAAAAAGTCGAGGTTGTTTTTCTTCCTGATCTAGATATGTGCGCACAACCCTTTTAGCAACCAGACCCTGAGAAATGATGATTTCAGGTGCTTAAAAGAAAGGGTCTTTTATTTTTTTCTATCTGTGGTGTTTCTTTCTTTGATTTACATCACCTTCAGGACAATGGAAATTATTTTAAAATGTTTTAAGGCATCCATTATCTGCCATCAGAGCACCTCTGCTTTGGTTAATGGATTTCAGAAAGCTGCAAGTTCCAAGTAATGTGTAAATGATGCTTGACATGTTATTCTTTTTGGTTGCTGCAGTAACATCACAGTAAAATATGCGTTAGTGGTCTGGTCCAGCAACTGTCTTATTTCTGCAGCATGGTTTACACATTGTGAACACTACTGAAAACAAAGGCTAAAACAGACAATTGGTTATATAAGCAGTTCCACGTAAAGAWTATACATAAGAAAGCACTATTGAAATTAGCTGGAGAACTGGGTCTGTAAATTAAGATCCAAATGTAAGTCTCTGAAATTCCCCTCATGTTCTTTTTGTCCATGCAAGTAGACAAAGTAGACMAAAAAATTGGGGTTTTTTATACATATGCAATGAAGAGAAAATATGCTTCCAAAATATGCAAAACCAGGGAAGTATTTTGTGATTATGTATGGATCTGCTCCATAACWACGTTACGTGGTCATATGATGTTGCTGTATTTCTGTGTTCTTTTTGCTTCTGTGTATGATACAAATTTTAGGAAAATCCAAGAGAGAGATTATATCAAGCAACATCTCTCAAAATGTTGTTTCATTAAAAAAAAAAATCAATGTATAAATAAATTCTATGTTTAAGTGCTATTATTTTATTAGAGGTACTGTGATATTTTAAATTTTGTTATGGGCAAAAAGGAAACACACCCTAAATGTAAAGCCATTCATTTCTTTTTCTTATAATTGAATTCTTCACATCTGTCAGAGAATAAAGGGATGCGGCAAGGAAAGCGAAGGCACATTTGGAAGACAATCTGGCAAGAGATGTTGAAAAAGATGTTATTTTTAAATATATYGATGGCAAAAGGAAGATTAAGGAAAACGTGAGTCTGCTGGTTAAAGGGGTGGGTGCCCTGGTTATGAAAGACACAGAAAAAGCAGAGTTGCTGAAAGCCTTCTTGGCTTCAGTGTTTACCAGGGGCAGGCCTCTGGAATCCCGGTCCCTAGGGACAAGAGATGAAGCCTGGAAAGAGGAAGACTTGCCC